>JANIHZ010000209.1:28488994-28500602 GCA_027478365.1 Erythroxylum rufum | reverse complement strand
TTAAAAATGTTACAAATAACTAATTTATAGCATTTATAAAATGTAATATAAACACATTTATAGCTATCAATAAATGTCATATTAAACTCGACAATAACATGTCAAAACGGTTACTAAAGCATCATATATTTAGTAACATATGCTGTAATAGCATACTCATTAATGTTACCATTCATATTTAATAGCACTTATCACTTGTGACCGTATGTCGTTTTTGTTGTAGTAATAAAATATAATGATATATGATAAGTGCTACAAGATTTTAATTAGAAATTTAAAAATTTTTATAGATAAAATAATAAATAAAGTTTCAAGCTTAATATTCCATTGAAAAGGAAAATAAATAATTATTTTTTTAGATTCCATATTTATTTTCCAGATTCCAAGTGACATTAGACTTGGTAGAAAAGGTAAAGGAGTTTCCAATGTCTTGATTCCCAAGAAGACTCCTTGCACATTATAAGCCTTTAATTGAAACAATCAAAGATCTTTCCTCAGGTGTTGGTATATTGACACCCTTTTCCAATAAATTCTTTGCTTTAATTAAATTTGCAGTAGCTACAGTGAACAATTTCTCAGATGTAGTATGGATCACTATATTAGATTAATCACATGTACCATGCATTTCACCTAATGAGCAAATAGTATAGAACAATCAAAGCTAAATCAAACGGTATAAGGAACCCAAATTTGAATACATGCGTACCTAATTGAACTACTCCATCATCGTCACAATGAACAGATATAGTTTTTGCAATCGAGAACTGTTCCAAAACAACCTAATTCTGTACAGATCATCGGGACATTGCCACCGCCTCCATTTCCATCTATGCTCCCTAGAAGATTTGAGGAAGCTTTACACAACATATATATAGTATATACAATCAGATGTTCATATAATAGCTTCGTAACAAAAAATCAGATGCATATTATAAAGAAAGAGAGGTAGTTTGGATGATACTTAAAATGTTGAAGAAGAAGAAGATCACCCATGGAAGGCAAGAGGTGATTAATGTTTGATGAGAAGATTTATTCTACATTGATTTGTTCTTTATTAGAAACAATTTTACCACATTCCTCTCAGCATAATTCATTTTTGCCATCAGAAACTAGTTGCCATGTTGACATTCAACGATGAATTAATGTTAACAATTTTATTCTAAAAATTCAATTTAGTATAAAATTTATTATGCTTAATTAAATTCTTTTGGTAATGAAATCCCATAAATTCTCAAAGGAGGAATGAACAAATCCAAATTTGAATGTAACCATACCATACAAATCCTAGCAACAAAAAGAAAAGGTCATTCCTTTTTAGTGTCCCTAAAAACAATCTTCACCTCAACATCTTGTTATTTATTATAATCAAAAACAATATAGCTTAAGTCCAACGTTATATTTGAACCAACTCTCTTGTTAAAGATACACTTGATCCTATATTGGTGAATAATGAAAAAATATAGTGGTTTTGTTATTAGCTAGTGACGAATTTATGAAGCTTATGAAGTATTCGATTAAATGTCTTTTAGGGATAGTTTAGACTATTTTGCTACATATTTGTGAGACTTGGTTAATTGATACTTATACTTACTCTTTTGCTTTTTGTCCCTATCAGTTGCTATTATTGATTCATACTTATATTTAAAAATGAAAATAAGTAAAAAAAATGTTGTTATTGATTCATATGAAGCAATTAACCATTCCTAAATGAGTTGAATATCATGGTTCCAGCCTATACATTTGTTACCATGTTTTGATGCCTTGCTAATATATCTAGTTTTGATCATTTTACTTTTAATTGTTATGTCTAATGACTGCCTCATGAGATGTTGAAATAAATTCTTTATGATGGATACATGTGTATATTATAAGTGGTACAAATTTGGTATAAAAGCAATTATATGGTAAATATGTACATAAACATCCGTTGCAGAAGTAGCCTTGATTCTCTAACAAACCTTTCATCAAATAGTGAGCAGGGTTTCGTCAAACAAGCATGGAAAGTGAAAAAAAAAATCAACCCATACACATCCAACACAAAAACAAAATTCACCATCTTCCAAACACCAACACAAACAAAAACCCATACACCATTTATAGAACACAAAACTTGCATAAACTCCAAAACATAGTATAAAATATAGCACAAAAAGGAGGGTTCTTGAAAACATAAAAGAGAAAAGAAGAACAATACCAACATAGGACACGACGCTAGTTTGACAATGACGACCACAACACAGGAGACAACGATCACAGAGGAGACGACGCTTCTTTGAAAACACTACGGCTAACATGAAAATGCAATTTTCTGTTTATAATAATCTAGTAGAAAAAGACGCCGTTTGTTGTTAAACAAAATGATATCATTTGTTGTTAAGCAAAAAGACGTTGCAATATACCATAAGACAACAATTCAGATTAATTCACAATGATTGTTTAAGTCTAAAAATAAATTTACTTAATAATAATGTCATTAAAAAATTTTATGAAACTAAAAACACAAAATTTTATATTACATTTATTTATACTTTTTATTAATCTCTTATAATATATATGATTTGACAATTTTATGTGGTCTCACAAAACTTTACTTATTATATATAAGTTCTATACTATTTTATAGAAATAATATATTACAAAAAAGTTTCAAAATGAAAATTATATATGTGTGTGTGTGTGTGTGTGTGTGTAGTGTTGGTGACGATTTTTGAAAATTGTCGCCTATTATTTAACATTTTGTGACAATTTTGGAAAATAGTCATCTATTTAATATTTGGTGATGATATTCGAAAATTGTTGCCAAATGTTACAACATTTAGAATAATAATATAAAAATGATGTCATTTGTTTAACGACAAATGACGTGTTTTTCGCTTCAACTAAAAGTAACAAACCTGAGCCCCCCATCCCCAAACCTTCTACATGCCTCTCTTCTCTTCGTTAAACTTTTTCTTCTCCATTAACATCTGTCAAGGTTAGTTGTACGTGCTTTGGTCTTGGGTTTTTTTTCTGCATTCATTGTTGTTGTTATATGCTTTGAAGTTAATTGGTTTTATGAATGTTGTTTGAGTTTTTGGGTTTATTTGGACTATTAATGGTTGAATATTTGTTTTAATATGTTAATGTTCGTGAAGAAAGGGAAAAGGCATGATTTTTATAGTTAGTTAAGGGTGAACTTTTGAAGCCTATAAAGTGTTCAATGAAAGTTCTCTTAGGGATGAAATCAAATTAAAAGGTTAATTAAGTTCATTTATCATAAAAACTAGGTCAATGGAATGAATTTATGTAATTTCTTCATATAAATATTTAATTAATTTGAGTATGTATATGAAAAAAAATAGATTCTTTAGCTAAAAAATTTGATCATATCAATGTGCATTCTATGGGAAAGTCTAATGTTTCATGTGACATTTATGAATGTTTAAGAAATTTAGTAGTTGATTGTCAATTAGTGAACTCTTTTCTTCAAGATTTATTTGCTGAACAGGATAAACCTATTAATCAACCTTATTCTTAAATGTAATGTTAGACAACCTGGTAGTTTTCAACTAAAGCCCTTTAACCCCTACCCTCCTAAAAATTCCATTTTAGAGTCTTTACTTAAGAAATTTTTATTTGATTCAAGGAACGATATATAGAATATAAAGAATTTTTATGAACTCTCATACTTATTACGACAAGGTTTTTTATTATACGAAATGTTGATGTTTAAGTTATATTAATGCGAAATATTGATGTTTGAGTTATGTTTATGCCTATTGTTAATGTTTGACTTATGTTTATGCGTAATGTTGATATTTTTGTTATATATATCCAATATAATGCCTAGTAGAAACAAAAGAAAAAAGGTGGCAAGTATCAAATTTGTCCCTACTCAACAACAACCATATCAATTAGATCCTACTTAACAACAACCACATCAATCAGATCCTAGCCAAAAACAACAATCAACCTCATCCGTCAACGAACCAACTTAACAACAACCTCCATCTGCCTCAACAGTACAGAATGATCTGCAAGTTTGTTAATCATTAACACTTACAAAGAGACTTATGCTCAAATATATATCTACATGTTTAATGTGTATTTTCTTATCATTATTCATTTATTATCAAGTTCCAACACTACCATCTGAAAAAAAAGTGGTAGAGGTGTAACTAAAAGTTATGAGTTTCAATGAATGAATGTTGCAATGAACAGCAAGTTGTTTGTACATATTGATACCTTGCAAAGTCGTCCTGTACACAAGGTTCAATTGACAAAATTATCTGGTGAATTGGAGGTAACTGCCATAACTGAATTGTCTTGCCTTAAGCATGCAAGCATTTAAAAGAAAACAACTTGCTAGAAAATGCTTTGGATAAAGTTTCAGTAAAATTTTAATTTAGTTAATTATATGCAATATTGTTTTACTTATTTAAAGATTAATTTCAGTTTATTTGTTGTTCACAAATGAAGTTAAATAGCATCAATATCGATAACCCTGATATTTCAAACTGTGTCACTTTACTTTTGAAACAAAGTACCAAGGATCGTCGTTATTGACTGCATAACTATTACAAATATTTTTCTTCAGATGAGGAGACAAGAAAACATGTTTTTGAACAATTGTCTCAAGAAAACTGGAACAATTTGTGTGATTATTGGGCCTCTTCCAACATTCAGGTTTATTTTCTTTCTCTTCATATTTGCTTCCATTAATCTGGTTACACAATTTAATGACTATTCATTTTCTTTATGTAAGAAAAGTGTGAAAAAATCAAGGTTAATAAAAGCAAAATAAAAACTCCTCACAACCAAGGCTTTAATTCTTTTGTTGTCCTGTAAAATGAATATGTAAGTTCTTTATTTTCAAGTTATAATTATATCAGTAAACACAATATTATTTATTGTGTTTTATATTTTTTTTTCTCCATAAAACAGAGTTAGAAGGAACTATATGGAGAAGAGTATGATAGGATCACACTCTACAAATTAACACACTATAAGGAAGGTGAAGGTTGGATATTTGAAAAAGTGCACAATAATTATGTATGTATAAGATTTTATTTAAATTCTAAGTTCATTTACTTATGTAGTACTAACTAATAGTATTTGAATCGAATATTGATTTTGTTTTTTAAATTTTAGAATAAGATGCAAGAGTTGTTGCAAATATCAAAATCAGACAGAAATGAGCCATATAGATGAGATTTACAACAAGGTACTTAATATACAATTTGGATACATCAAAGGCCTTGGGTTTGGCCTAAACCAATTGTTTCATCCTCGTCAAAACCAACATACGTTGAACATCTTAAAAAGGAAAACAAATCCCTTAAAAAAAAGGTGGTCAAGCATAAAAAGTACTTAAGAAAATTACTTGGCTTGGATTATATAAGCAGCGAAGATGAAGACGAGTCTGAGTGACTAATTTTAATTTTAATTTTTTATTTTGTATATAAATATTTTTGAATTTGTAATTAAAATTTTTTACACATTATAATTTAATAACATTTTATTTTTAACATACAATGCTTCTAATNNNNTTTTAACATACAATGCTTCTAATTTTTAATTAGAAAAAATGGAAATATTATATACAACAATATGGATTTAAAATGTCACAAATAATTATAATTAACATAATATAACATTTAGTTAAAATATATATTAAAAATTTATCAATATTTTTGAAAACGTATCTAAAAGTTTTCTACTATGTTTTTAAAAATGTCACTATCTAAAATCTTTTAGCTATATTTAGAAAAATGTAGCAAATAATCTTTCGTAGTAAAAATATATTGGCAATAATTTCTCAAAATTTTTGCTAATACTTTTTAGCTACGACAATGAAGCGTAGGCAACATGTTTTGGTGATGAATATGAAAAAATATCGTGTATAATTTTCAACTACGAAAATTTGACGACGTTTCTGACGACGCATGTAAATCGTCGCGAACTATTATTAGCCACCATTTTTGGACTTTCAAGAATGATTTTTTTTCGCCGCTAAAAGTCCATTATGTTCTAGTGCTTCACTTGATCTAGATAGCATTTTTCAGGTAGCTTCTTGTGATGGTCAGATTTCCTACAGGCCATTAGGTTTGTGACTTAAGAGCAAGTCCATCATGACTGACAAGAGGCCCATATAAATCCATTGACAAGTAGACTGAAGACCTAATTATTCATGTTTTCGTTTATGCAGTACTAAATCCTGTCCCGGTTGGTAATTAACTAATCATATTCAAAAGAAGTATTTCTTTGATTTTGTTTAAATTTGAAAATGGTACTTCTTACTTCTTAGTCATGTGACCACAAGTTCTCAATTGCCTAAGCTAAACCTCAGAGTATGTTCGTCAAATGATTTCTTATATAAGTGCAGTAGGAAAGTCTAATAATTATGAGAGTGAAAATTCAGTATTAGATATGTAATAAACTCTTGTTCATTTCCATTCATGGTTTGCTTGATTTAAAAGAAATGATCTGTTTACTATTGATATTATGTTTATAACAATATTCGCATAACTGGTGTCTGGTGTATCCTTGGGAGTTTCCGTTGAGAATCGAGCTTCTAGTCTAGCAGCATTTAAGAATTTGTATAACTTTGAAGCTAACAATGAATTGATCCTACGTTTCGTTGGATCACTACTATTTTAAGCATAAATTGAAAGCTATATTCCCTACTCACATGAGCTTAATGAGAATGCCTTTAACCAAATCTCCTTAACTCCATTAATCCATCATCAAAAGAGAATGTGGCGACCCCATTAGCCATCTTGAATCATAATCAACCCCTCTAAAGCTACTCAGCTAACCTTCTTAAATCTTATATTTAACTAAAAGCTAACCTTCATTGGTATTTGTTTATTCTAAAGAAGAGAATGTTTTAGATTCAATGATACATCACTGTCAATCATGCTTGTCTATTGCTTTCTTAGCAATGTTGGATGCCAAGTGCATGCTTGGCTATAATGCCTCACAATTCTTGTACCTTTTCTTAACCTGCTCTCTTAATATGATTGTTAGATGGGCAAATGTGGTGGCCCTGGACAGCTCTAGCAAGAAATTCAAGGTCACTTCACCATAAAGAGAAAAAACCAACTCTTCATGCTTAGCTTAAATTTATGGTTTCCAATTAAAGATACCAAATAAGGGGCCTCTTGCTCCCCTTTATGATTTTCTTCCACCTAGTTTCCATGCTCCTATAATGGTTTGCATGTGTTTTCTTTCTTATCAATCAAAAACTATGCATCTTGAACCCTCTTCAACCAAAATCTATTTCTGTATCAACTCTTCTAATATCTGGTAGGTCCTTATTTTATCCAAACTCTGCATGCCTGTATATTTTTAAACATTTTGTTACACTTTCCACCTATTACCCTCCTCTGTCCACATAGCCTTTTTGAGCTGCACTGAAGGGGCAGGAACAAGCTGTACCTAAGTGCAATGTAACCCTTTTAAAGCCTGACCAAAAATCCTAATCACAGCTATTTGAATCTGATCTGCAATGTGGGTCAACCAACTGATGGAAATGATTCAAGGACACTTTATTCCCTGCTAGCAACCCCAATCTAGATGTTGCATTTGCCTAGATGTGCACGGACCATAAGTTTGGTACCCACATCATACTGTTGCAATCACTATAATGAACCATGGCTAGCTATTTATTAGTTACACTTAAGTGTTATATGATCTGAAGCTAAGTCTACACTTTTCTCACTCTATTATACGTTCGTCAAAAGTAAGAAGATAGTTAGCTCCTAACTGCATGGAATCAAATATGAAGCTATCACCATCAGAAGCATATCCGGAGTCCATGGATTTTCTTTCGCGTACTTGGTGCAACTTCGCAGTTCAGACTCTGCAACCAGAACTGCAAGACCATCAGTCCATTTTCCTCCTGGATAATCAAATAAAGAAATTGGGTTGCAAAGTTAAGACTTCGTTCTCGGTGAGTCAATCCATGCTTAGCATTCCAATATATTATTCTTGTATTGGTAAGAGATATAGGAGTTAAACAATGAAAGTGACATGATTTCCTCACTTGCTGAAGGTCGAAAAGAGTGTGAAAATGGATGAAGCAGACTGCAAGCCTCTCCCGCCATGGAAATCCAATGATGTGAAGGTAATATATAGAGTTAAACAAATAGATGATCAGAGCATACATGTCTGCATACTATCCGAAACAGAAAAGGTTTTTGTTGAATCAGTCTTCTTAATTCTTTCTTGCAGTCATGGATATGGATGCAACAGGCAATGCATCCTGAAGTCAATTACAACAGTTGTTTCCGTAGGAAATGGGTGAGTAGCTAGATAGTGATCATTTGGTTATGCTATGTTAGAATAGTAATATATGACTAGTTTGTAAACAAAGTTGATGTGGAGATATTCGTTAAGCAGTTGCCATGGAAAATAATACCCCTTAAGGCCTTATCAATCAAGAAATGGTTGAAAGAAATAAAGCAAAAGAGAAAAGAAGAAGAGAGGCTACAAAGAGCTGAAGTTCATGCAGCCGTATCAGTAGCAGGAGTGGCTGCTGCTTTAGCTGCAATTGTCGCTGAGAGCTCAAAGAAAGAAGATTTGGTGATGAGCTCAAACAAGGAGGCTGCAGTGGCCTCCGCGGCGGCTCTGGTGGCTGCTCAATGTGCACAAGTCGCAGAAGCCATGGGAGCAAAGAGAGAGCAGCTTAGTAGTGTGATAGGTTCAGCCATGAGTAGTACAAGTGCAAGTGACGTATTAACACTCAATGCTGCTGCTGCTACTTGTAATAACTCATTCCTTGAGTCTAATTATTTTCAACTTCCTGAATTCCCACACGGTAACGTGGCTTAAAATTGCTTGCTCAAACAGTTAAATTTATATTATATTTTGTTTTGTCTTCAGAAGAACCTCATATCAGCTAATTATTGTTTGTTACAGTGTCACCATAACTATAAACAGTGTTGACTACAATTTTGCCAGGCATAAGCAATATTTTCTACCCTGTCGAATGGCTCCTATGTTGTTTCAAATGATGCCTCCTAATAAAATAGCTCCTTTAACGACCATGGTTTGTTCTGAGATGACAAAAGTGACAGTAGTATGGTCATGACCTCACCCTTTGCTGAAATCTTTAAGTTTACCAAGTGAATAAAGCCCATGAATCATATGCCAAATGAATTGCTTCAGCTAATTGTGTATGTTATGTTTTAACAAGCAGCTTTGAGAGGAGCTGCCACACTTAAAGCTAGAAAAGAATGCAAGAACAGGTTAAATGGAAGTGCACCGGTGCTTCCTATTGATCAGGACAACGAAGACTTGGACTTCAACTTGGAGGAATGTAGGTCTATCCTTGCCAATGGTGCGGAGCTCCATGTTGAAACCCCAGATGGTATGTAAAACATACATAATAGATGATGAGCCCAAGGTTCCAAACATCTGCTAACAACATTCGTCGCCCTTTGGTTTCGTGCTTCTAACTTTGTTCCTGTCATGTCTGCTTGTCATAAATTTTTCTCATGCAAACAGGAAATTTTAGAGTGAGGTCAGTGTCTATCATCCTAAACAGCCAAGCCAAGGTTAGACTAAGCTACACACTAATTAATTTCCCCTATGAATATTTTGCCATGTTATCTGGCCAATTTGAGTGAAATGAGGTGAAGAAAGATCTTTGAAACTTGATTTTAACTTTACAGGTTATACTTAGAATGAGGAAGCTCAACCTTTTGAAAAGCAAGAAGGAAAGTAAGTTCTGCTGTTGAAGTTAATTTTGATGAATCAAGGCGAGGACAGAAATCAAGTCGCGTCTAAGTATGAATTTTGGTGTAGGTATAATACTGGACATGCATGCTGAGTTGTACAAAGATTCAGATTCAGAGGCTGATACATGCTATCTGATTGTGTTAACCACAAATCAGGGTGTCATCAAGCTGGACATGGGTGATGATTATCATTTTTACAAGACATGGGCCACAACCATTAGTCATATGCTCACGCTCTCTAGTTCCTTGAATAAATATGATCTTCCATTTTACAAGATATGAATCCACTCAGCTCCCATGTACTGCATACATTTGCTTATCAGTGTGTACTTTAATTATGTAATTATAATGTATCATATTGTAACTTTTTGTTTAATAAGTGAATATGGTATGAACTGTTCAATATACTTATGGCTTAAGGTACTAGTTACAAAATTTCCAGGAACTCAGAAAGGAAGCCAGGTATCTCATCAGATTAAGATAAGGCTAACAATTTTCTAGCAGAAGGAATATTAATGAGAAGCATCAATCATATTGTAAAAGAACAGGAATTAATCTCAATTTCGAAATGAGGACGATAATGATGGCAGTGAAGGTAATCTCCCACTAAGCACGATTAGTAGGGCATCATTTGGACTTAGGGCTAAGCCATTTACACTTAAAGAACTGATTTAGGAACGTATAAGATATTGAAAAGAAAGGCCTAAGATGGTACAAGGTAGTCAGAAGTCATACGAAGCAACAAGACTTCTTTTTAGCCCCTGAGATTACTAATATTAGTCTTTGGTTAAATGTACCAATAACGGAAAAGGAGGTCAATCCCATTGAAATGGTCAATGATTATTGCTTGAAATATAGAAAATAGGTCATTTTAGCAGGGCTAGGTACACAGAATCCACAGAATAACCAAAGTGGTTGAGAACTATAGGTAAAGGGCCTTTTGGACTTAATAACACTACGTATGTGAACATGGTTGATCCTTGCATGCTTTAAATATGGGAAGATGGTGTGGAATTAAATTGGTATAATTTTAACTCCTGGCAACCTGGAATCATCCTCCTCAGAGTCGCCACATTTCACTGCATTGCAAATATTTCCGGCTTCACTTTATTTTTTGCTATCAACAACCGATTTTCTTTGTCTTGGTGAGATTTCTTCTGTTCATGGAGATTGAAACTTTAAGAGAAACTCAGAAATTGTCAAGAGCAATTTTGGGAAGTTTATAGAACTGAAGCTGACAATGGAGGTTTATATTTAGCTACAGCACACTCGAGGACAATTTTACAAAGCAATATGGGGAACATATAGACCAGCCAAAGGCGGTCCTTTTCAGTCTGTCAGAAATGATTCTCTTGCAGATTTAAGTTCCCCCAAGTTTTATGGGCAGGCATTCGGAACTCAGAACTCTTTCTGAACTCAGAACTCTTTCTCTGCTTTTGTGTAGTATGCTTATTTACCACGCTTTAAAAACTACATTGAATTTTAGGAACATATGGAGAGACCAAGCCTCGAGGAATTTATCGTCTATTATTTGTTTTCTTATTCATCTTCACTTTCACATTGATCAGTTCCGTTTCTTAGGATCAGAAACAAAACAAATGGTTTAAACTTGGAAACTTAGTAGTTAACAGCATACATGATCCTTCTGTAGCAACATGTGGTCCTTGGAACATCTTTTGCTTTACATTGCAGGAACCTAATCTTGGTGCAGCTAGTGGAGTCGGGTTCATTTATCCAACAACCAACAGCTGTTTAAAAGCATAACAATATCTTCCCAGAGGATCTGGCAACTCCAGTGGGCTATGCCTAATAGATAAGCTGGTCATGCACTGCTCATTATGGGCATGCAATGCAAGGCACAAGTATTGGAACTTGATCTCTCCAAG
>JANIHZ010000209.1:28402449-28424468 GCA_027478365.1 Erythroxylum rufum | reverse complement strand
AAATAGAGATATAATTATTATTTCAAATTTATATTATTATAATTTTTGGAGACATAGTTGATTTAAAATTAAAAATTATATAGCACAATATATTGAGGACAATTTTATAATTTTAAAAATTCAAAGGCTATTTTATAATTTTAAAAAATTACCTAAAACAATACCTGGTATTGACTGAGGCCAATACTATGCCATATCAAATCCAAATTCTGTACCACTACTAGTAGTATTCCATATATAGATAATACATATTTCTATATTAATCACCAAGTTAGGGACTTTTTTTTGTAAGAATAGAATATGATTAATCATTGTGTCTGATAGTTATAGGTTGTATAATATTTTAGTGGGTAATTTAGTATGTGTTTAGTGGTTAAATTGAATGATTAGTGCATGTTTAGGTTAGGATTATGTTATTAGTTAGATATTTGTGTTTGAGTCTTTTATGGGTTAGAGCATGCTATTGAGCTTAAATGTTATGTATTTAAGGTGCCTTGATATGTTTGTTAATGCTTCATATCAAATGTCAAAGAAGAGAGAGGAATCAAAAGAAACCCGAAGCAAGGCCCAGGCCCACGATCGTGGCCCCATATGCCATGATTGTGACAGAGACGAAAAATTGAGTGCCACGTGTGATAATAGACTCAGACTGGCTTCTAAAATGTGACTTTTTGAGGATATTTCAGATTTTTGGGCCTGTGTAAACCCTAATGTTTGCCATAAATGGAAACAAATATATAAAGAAAAGAAAGAACCCTAAGAAGAGAGCTCCATTCTCTGCCACTTTGAGAAAGATCCAAGGAGAGAGGAAGAAGAAGAGAGAAGGAGGAGAAAGGAAGAAGGAGAAGAAGGGCTATAGTGCTGCTATCTTCCTGATCTATTCTGACCCTTCCAAGTGAATTTTTTTTCATCTTTATTATTGTTTCTTTTGAATGTGTAAGATGGATTTAATAGTGATGAATTTGGGTTGATGATGTTCTAAACTTCTTTAGGGATTTGTTCTTGAATCAATGTTAATGTGATTTCTTTTGATGTTAATACATTGGGTGTTGTGGAAAAAAGAGGGATTCTAGTTGTAAGATATCTAATGAAACTGTCGCTAGAATTGAGATCTCATTCAAAGAGAAAGATATCAAATATCTGGAGTTTCTTTTTGTATATTATATGGATGATCCGATCCATACGGACCATGATTGAGAACTGTTTGATCGTCTTTCTCCGAGGAAGGGACAAAACATAATCAATTTGAATTTGGGACAGCTATTCGAAATCTTAGTCCCAAGATAAAAAAGGTTTTTTGGTCAAAGAGGCTCACCCTTCATTTGTTGAAGTAATTACAAATGGTCTAATTCGTAATTTCTTAAGAATCCAAGTAATGAAATCTCATATTTCATATATCAACAGAAAAAGGAATGATCTATCAGGTTCGGGATTGACCTCTGATAATGGATAAAATCACACCAATATTAATCCATTTTTTCCAAGGGAAGGATTCAACAATCACTTAAACAAAATCAAGGAACTATTAGTACATTATTGAATATAAATAAGGAATGTCAATCTTTGATAATTTTGTCATCATCCAGTTCTTTTAATGTTAATACATTGGGTGTTGGGATTATTTGTTATATTTGCATGCTTGGGTAATAAATTAAGAGATTGAACCGATAGCAAAAAGATTAGATTGGGTAATGAGAGTTAAACAATCTAATAGATTGCGTAAATAATCAAATAAGGAATTTAGATGAAGAGAGATCTCATGTGAGAACCTGGTAGTCTATTAGAAGGCTTAAGATCTGATTGGATTTGTGGTTGTTAATTGAGAGATTGCAAATTCCATAATTCAATTAGGGGTAATTTAGGGTTTAATGATTATAACTTGATAGGGAGTAATCCACCCTTCGAAAGTCTAGGACCGATACCATATTAACTCAAACATAATCATGTTAGCATTTGATGATAGGATAAATCCTCCTTCTCATAATCGACTAATCTTCTTTGTGTGATTTCCATTGTTATTTTCGTGGTGCTCAATTTGATTCTTTGTGTGTTAATTTTACATTTTAATTCCAATCAATCATCTTCACGTGTTTACTTTTTTTATGCAGTTTTTATTTTCATTTTAATAATTCTTTAGGCCTTAGATAACTTAGAATTAGATTAGTTTGACAACTCCTCGAGGGATTGACACCTCACATACTACACCCACAACTTATGTGCTTGCAGTATATTGAGGGTTTTAAATATATTAAAAATTGATCAATAAGTTTTTGGTGTCATTACTAAGGAGTTAGTAGAATTAGTTTAATTCTTTTAGTCTAAGGAATTGTCACCATCTCTTGTGATTGTGCTATCCAATTACAAGAAATTATTTAAAAATGAAAAAAAGGGAAAGAAAGAAGAGCAGGAAGTTTGGTCGCAAAGTAGAAGACACATCAATTTCGACATCACAAGGCAACAATGAGGAATCCACAAAAGTTAAATGTTAAGAAGAGATAGAAAGAACAATGATGGAGGAAACACATTATAAGGAGCAAAGGACCTTTGCGGACTTCAATGAGGCACAATTTGGTCGGGAATGTCATCATCTTTATTTGAACACGTACAATCTAGGTTGGCAGAACTACCTAAATTTTTGTTGGTCTAACAATGTAAGGACTCACGTGGGAGACCAAAACCTATTAAGATTTCAACAAGATGAGTCTAGTTCATGGGATTCTAAATTAGACAAGATCATGGATAAGATCGTGAACATGGTAGAGGCCCAGAAGAGACTGGTAGAGAAGTTTGAGTAAGTAATAGAGACCATGCCTCTTTTATTTATAACTTAGAGACTCAAATGAGACATATTTCCTGTGAATTTTGTAAGAGAAGTGTGGAAAAATTTCTGAGCAACATGGAAGTACATCCGAGAGAGCAGTGTAAGGTCATCACATTTAGGAGTGGGAAAGAGATAGAAGCATTACTGGAAAAACAAGTTGAATCCCACCTTATAGAAGACCAACAGAAGAAGAAGGAGGGTGACTCATTCAGGAAAATTGATGTGGTCGAATCTTTAAAGGAGCATAAAGAAGAAGAACAAATGACAATGGACATAGAGCTTAAAGAATATAAGGAAGTCTCTATTTATGGAGCGAAAGAAGAAGAGGAGACGAGGGTGACTGAGGAAGAACAAGAATAGATTAGCATTGACAATTTGTTATTAAAAACGACATTATTGAACTTAATTTGTTTCCTTAATTTTATCAATATTGTCCTTCTAATTATCTTGCAATTTGTAGCTTATTTATAAGCTACACAACTGAAATTTGGCAACAAGGGTGAAAAGCCACTTTTAATTGATCCCGGCTAAGTTTTAAAGGATACAAGGTCAAGCAAATGACCATAACTTAGCATATTCAGCAGCTAGAATAAAATTGTTGTGTAGTTAAATCTGATTTAAATTCTATAAATAAGTCTGAAAAATTTGGAATGGGTTGGATTACTAACTTTCTTACTCTCTTGAATCAATTGTGAGAAGGGAAAGCAATCTTGGTGTCAAACAGATTTAGGTTCCACTGCCACCTTCGACACCATCATTCTAACCCTTGTCTTTTATTTTTATTGTTATTTTCAATTGTTCTCATGTTTCTCATGTTTTGTTAATTTTTATTCCCACCTTACGTATTGTTGGTTTGTTCTTTTCACATTGAGGACAATGTGTTGTCTGAGTGTGAGGAGGGTTCTGTGCATATGCATTATATGTTTTTATTTGAATGTGATTTTTGCATATTGTAAGTTAGTATTGTTTAGGATTGCATGATATGATTTGTGTGAATGTGTTGATGGCTAGGACTTAATGGAGTCAATTTATCTTTGAACATGGTCTTTTAGGTTGCTAAACTTTATTAGCTTAAGAAATTAGTGCTCTAGGTTGCTTCGGTTAAATATGCATGTTAATTAGGATACGATAATAGTTCATTCACTTTAGGAATGTACCACATTCAGTTATAATTTTAAGCCAATCTAATAAGTAGCATCATTAGTATCTTTTCATAAGAATGATTAGCTTAAGAAATGTGGTAGGCAAGAAAAAAATAATGTTATGTAAATCTTAAATAAATAACTATTTCATTGGCCCTTTTTTGAAACAAATCAAGTTATGAATAGATTTAGTAGCTAGTTGAGAAGGTGATGTACCTGAGTAACCAGGGCATATTCATCACAAATGTTTGCTTTCGCATCAAAAGGCTATAATGACATTCCAACTAAGCCGCTTAATAAAAACATGACCTAGTTAAATAATCAGGGGACATTCATTACAAAAGTTTTCCTTCGCATCAAAAGGCTAGATTCATGTTTATAAAATTAACAAAAATAATATGTTGTTTAATAAATCCTACTGATCTTGTGAATAGAATGATTTCTGATGAAAAGTCACTTAAGGATAGTTATAATTTTGATTGACTAACAAATTACAACTTTGGACTAACATTTGGGTTTGATGATGATGTTCTAAACTTCTTTAGGGATTTATTCTTGAATCAATGTTAATGTGATTTCTTTTGATGTTAATACAGTGGGTGTTGTGATTATTTGTTGTATTTGCATGCTTCGGTAACAAATCGAGAGAGTAAACCGATAACAAAATGATTAGATGGGGTAATTAGAGTTAAACAATCTAATAGATCACGTAAATAATCAAATTGGGAATTTAAAAGAAGAGAGATCTCATGTGAGGACTTGGTAGTCTATTAGAGGGCTTAACATCTTATTGGATTTATGGGTTTTTTTGTTAATTGAGAGATTGCAAATTTTATTATTTAATTAGGGTTATGATTTAGGGTTTAATGATTATAACTCGAGAGAAAGTAATCCACCATTCGAAAGTCTAGGACCAATACCGTATTAACTCAAAAGTAATCATGTTAGCATTTGATGATAGGATAAATCCTTCTCATAATCGGCTAATCTTCCTTGTGTGATTTCCATTGTTAATTTGGTGGTGTTTAATTTGATTCTTTGTGTGTTAACAACTCTTCGATGGATCGACACCTCACATACTACACCCACGACCTATACACTTGTAGTATATTGAAGGTTTTAAATATATTAAAACTTGTTCAACAGTGTCTATTAAGTAAATCATTTAATGTATATAATATTTTATAACTGTATGTATTATAAATAAATAATTTACTGATTAAAAACAAAAAAATGAATTCAATTTAGTAGTTTGGATAACTGGCTTGTATCGACCATACTGGCAAAAAATGAGTTCAAAATAAGAAAGTTTCATATCGGACTTTGGTACTAACTCTTTTGGTTGGCATCGACTAATATCGGCCAGTAACCAATATATCGATCAAATACATGTCAAATACTGGTCAAATTGTAATTTTTAAAAAAGGTCTAACTAAATTTAAAATTTAAAATTTCTCTTATATATAATAATAATTCTCTATATATAAAAAGATATATGATAAAATTGTCTACAATTTATTTAATAAATAGTAAAGATATAAATAAGAATGCATTAAATAAATTTTTTTTATGTAATTAGGCTTATATAAAATGATTATAGATTATATAACTAAATATATTAGTTTAATATAATTCAAATATTTTAATAAATGTTTTTAAATTTTGTATATTTCATATTAATATTATATATAATTTTTAGTGCATACATGTGAAAATTATCTGAATAACTTTTGAAATATTTAAAGATAACATTTGAAATTAACTTTACTTTTCATAAATGCAATTTTTTTTTACTTTGTATTATTCTTAATGTTATATTTATATGAGAGTTAAACAATCTTTTTTAATCTCAATCTCCTTAAACAGAATTTTCCTAGACATGTAATTTAATAGCATAATAATTCACTATAATTATAGCCAATAATAGCTATTAAATAGACAAATAAAGAACACTAGAATTTAACGAAGTTAACCAATTATGCCTACGTCCTCGAACATTAATATTTCACTATTTCAAGGAAATAATATAAGTGAAATATTACAAAGAGAGAGAGAGAGAGAATTTTTTCCTTAAGAAAAGATAGACAATTTTGAGATAATTAAAACTAAAAGGGGAGGGTTTATTTTATAAGGGAAGCAGCCTCCCACAAATCCATATTTTCCCGATGTGGGATTTATAATTGTGGGATGAGCCACAATTGTTGACAGTTCAACAAATCTCCACCTTGGAAAATTCCATATCTTTAAATCTCTCACAAAACTCATCTTCAGTAGTGTCTTCAAATGCACTTCAAAGTGCCCATCTTCAATTTTTAGTAATATTGATCAAGTCCAGACAATGTTGGAACTTGACTGCAGTCACCACCTTTGTCAACATATTAGTAGGATTTTCAGTGGTCTTAATCTTCTGAATTGTTACTCTACCTTCTTTAAGAACCTTTAGTCCAAAGTGATAACAGACATCGATGTGCTTTGTCTTTGCATGGTAAACCTGGTTCTTTGTTAAAAGGTTAACACTCTGACTATCACAATGCACTTTGATGTACTTCTGTCGAACCCCTAATTCACCAAGCAATCCTTGAAGCCAAATTACCTCTTTCACAGCCTCTATAGCTGCCATATACTCTACCTCTGTAGTTGACAAAGCAATTGTTAACTATAAGGTAGACCTCCAACTGACTAATTCCTTCGTAAGAGTAAACACATCGCCAGTAGTTGATGAACAACTTTCCAAATCACCAGCATAGTTAGAATCACAATATCTAACTACACATTGGTCGTCTTGCTTATCCCTCTAAAATACCAAATCAAGATATACAGTATTCAAAATGTACGGTAGAATCCATTTCACAACTTGCCAATGTTTCTTTCCAAAATCATGCATATACATGCTCACAACCCTAACTGCCAATGACATGTTGGGCCTTCTACACACCATAACATACATCAAGCTACCAACAACATTTGCATGTGGTACCTTTGACATGTATTATAGTTCTACATCATTCTTTGGAGACAAAGATGCACTGAGCTTGAAATGAGGAGCGAGCATAGTACTAACAGGCACTGACTTTTCATTTAAGCAAAAGCGCTTTAGTACCTTCCTCAGGTAATGTTTCAGAGTCAAATAAAGTCTCCTCGATTCCCTATCTCTGCTTGTCCCCATGCCGAGAATCTTCTTGGCTTCACCTAGATCCTTCATTTTAAACTCCTGATTCAATTGAATCTTCAATCTCTCAATTTCTCTTAGATTGATTAAAGTTATCAACATATCATCAGCATACAGGAGAAGATAGATGTAGTATCCATCTTATAGCTTGCGAAAATACACACAGTGATCGTATTTTCTTCTTATGTACTTTTGCCCCATCATAAACTTGTCAAATTGCTTGTACCACTGCTTCAGAGATCACTTCAATCCGTACAACAATTTTTCAAGATTGCATATCATATTCTCTTTTCCAATAACTTTAAAACCTTTGAGTTGAGTCATATAGATTTCCTCCTCCAAGTCTCCATATAAAAATGCAATTTTTACATCTAATTGAACTAGTTCCATATCAAACTGTGCTACAAAGTCAACAAAATTTGAATGGATGAATGTTTTACAACTGGAGAAAAAACTTAATTATAATCAATTCCCTCCATCTGAGTGTAGCCTTTGACCACCAGTCTCGCTTTGTAGCAAACCTCATTCATTTTAGAAAATCAATCTTTCTTTGCATATACCCATTTGCATCTAATTTCCTTCTTTCCCTTTAGGAGATTAGCTAGCTTCCACATTTGATTCTTATGAAGGGATTGTATTTCTTCATTCATGGCTATCCTCTACTTATCTTCTTCTGAACTTCGGACTAATTCCTTATCAGTGGTAAGAATGTCATCAATTTTAATTGTAGATGCATAAGCCATCATATTAATGGAGCAATCAGGTACTTGAGTGTTTCTCTTTGACTTTCTTAATGCAATTAGTAATTATTGCTATGGAGGTTCTTGGGTTGGAACCTCTTCTTCATCTGACTCCTCTTCTACCACAGGAGTTTCTGTATCTACTTCATCATTTTCTAAGGTAATAATTTTTCTTTCAAACTCCACCTATTTTTAAGTACAATCTATCTGCTCAATATTTTCAGTTATCACCTTTTTTAACATGGTAGATTCATCAAAGGTAACATCCCTGCTAAAAATTATTTTCTTTGACTTTGGGAACCAAAGATAATATCCTTTCACACCAAAGGTGATCCCTATAAAATTTGTTTTCTTTGCACGTGGATCCAACTTTAACTCCTTAACATAATAGTATAATCTATAATAGGTTTTCCAAACCATATCTGTGATGGCATTTTACCACCAATAGCACTAGATGGTAGGGGGTTGAAGCTGATAGGGGGTTGAAGAGATAACAAGCATATGTAATAGCTTCAACCCAAAATTATCTGCCCAACCCAGCATTGGACACTATACACCGAACTTTCTCCAGCAATGTTTGGTTCGTACATTCTACCACCCAATTTTGTTATGGTGTACCCCTGACTGTGAAGTGTTTGGCAATGCCTTAATCTTTGTAGACTTTTAAAAATGGATGACTCTTGTACTCCCCACCATTATTTGTACGGAGATGTTTGATCCTTTTGCCTGTTTGAGTTTCCACCATCTTCTTCTATTTGAGAAAAGCACCTAACACTTCATTCTTAGTCTTGATAGTATATACCTATACTCTCTAGGAAAAATTATCAACAAAGGTCACATAATACTGTTTTCCTCCCAAAGAAGCTGTCTTGGAAAATCCTTACACATCATAGTGAACATAGTCCAAATACCCCTGGTATCATGGATTGTTGTTCCTAAATTTACCCATGTCTTCTTCCCTTTAACACAATGCTTAAAAAAATCCAATTTAAAAGTCTTCACCTCTTTCAGCAATCCTTGATTTACTAAGAGATTCAAGGATTTTTCACCTGTATGCCCCAAGCGCATATTCCATAACCTGGTTGCTTCTAACTCCTTCTCATCACCAGAAGCTACTATTGCTGCTGTTCCAATAACTTTAGTACCCAGATAATGGTATAATATATTATTCTTCCGTACTCCCTTTAATACCACAAATGCACCAAAGATGATCTTCATCAATCTATATTTTTCTACCACCTCAATACCTTTTCTTATAGGGCCCCTACAGAAATGAGATTCTTCGGCATACTCGGCATATAACAAACATCTGTCAAGATTCTGATTGATCCATCTTGATTCCTTAAACGAATGGAACCAATCCCATATATGGTAAGAGGGAAGTAATTTGATGTGTAAAAAATTTCATTTCTAGTTCTCCAAAATCATAGAACCAATCTTAATTGGGACACTAATTATGATTGCATCCTAAATCAAGTAGCCATGCACTAGAAGAGCTAGTTGATGACATAACAGCAAGTGAAAAATCTAAGTCTTCATCATTACACTCAGTTATATTTGAATCTGCAATAGTTTTTCCTTTATCAATTTTGTCTTTATTTTTGAGCTTAGGACAATCCTTCTTCTCAGTGCCCTTTGTCCTGACAAAAGGCAGACTTATCTTTGCTTAATTTGGATCTTGACTTTGATTTCTCTTTCTTTCCTTTAGTCTAGCTTTGCGAACGACCTCTAACCACCAAAGCTTTTGCTGCTCCACTTGTATGTTATTCCTTTATCTTCCTTTTCAATTCATAACTATACAAAGTAGTTGTAACTTCACTCAGAGACACATCAGCCTTCCTATGAAGTAGAGTAGTTTCAAAAAACTCGAACTCCTCAGGAAGGGATCCCAACAACATCAAAGTTAGATCTTCATCTTCAAATGTCACATCTAAATTTCTTAAATTAGTAACCAAATGATTAAACTAGAGATGTGATCATTTATAGTGGTTCCTAAAATATAAGAGAAATAAAACAATCTTTTCTTCATATGGAGCTTATTCTTACTGCTTTTCTTCAAGAATTTTTCCTCCAACGTGTTCCAAAATTTATATGCAGAAGTTTCTTTCTAGAAAGCATAATTTTTCTCTCAGGAAAGATATGATCAAATTGTACCACATGTCAAATGATTTATAGTCTTCCAATCTTTCTCTTCAACATCATTTGGTTTCTTTTTTTTTAATGACAATGTCAAGACCTTACTGAAAAAGAGCCTCTTGAACTTTTCTTTGCCACATGCTGAAATGGCCCATAACATCAAAAATCTCCACCATAAATCTTGCATTTGTCACTACAGTTCTTGCTCGAATGGACGAGGAAGAAGTTGTAGAAGTGGATGGCATGGAATATTTTTATCTTTTATCATTTCTACTATAATTTCTATTCAATAGTTGTCGATGACAAATGCTAAAAGCCCAAGGAAATCTTTTTTGATATCGAAGATCAGACTACGCTGCAACCACATAGCATACTAAGAAGGAACCCCAAAGCATACTAAAAAGAAATCTTGGCTCTGATACCAATTGTTGTGAAAAATCTGGTTAATTCCACCAATAATAATCCTCGAGTACTATTACGTAGGTGAACAATTGTACTGAAAAATTACATCAGGTAAATTCCCATAAAAGACTGGAGGGGTCACAAATGATCCCATTTAAAACCCAATCTCTCTAGACAGAATTTTCCTAGACATGTAATTTAATAGTACAATAATTCACTACAACTATACCCGACAATAACTATTAGATAGACAAATAAAGAAGACCATAATTTAATGAGGTTACGTCAATTATGCCTACGTCCTCAAACACTACTAAATTAATATTTCATTATTTCAAAGAAATAATGCAAGTGAAATATTACAAAGAGAGAGATTTTTACCTTAAGGAAAGATAGGCAATTTTGAGATAATTAAAACTAAAGGAGGAGGGTTTATTTTATAAGGGAAGCAACCTCTACAAATCCATATTTTTTTGATGTAGGATTTCCAATTATAGGATGACCGACAATTATTGACAATTCAATGCTATAAACCCAAAACTCTACTTAATCATGCAATTGAATCCACCTTCATAATTACTATTACAAACTCTAGTACATAATCTTCAACAACCAGTAGGTTATCAAATGCAGAACATCAATTATCAATTAAATTAAAGTCCCTCAATTTTTTGCTTTGGCAAGCCCAAATGTTACCTTTGCATAAACTTGCCCATTATATTGATGCATCATCAACACCACTACCTAAACAAATCAATGATCAACCAAATTCTAAATTTGATTCTTGGTTTTGTATTAATCAACGCAGTTGGATTATTGGGTCAATAAGTAAAAGTTTTGTTCTTTAAATTATTGATACAAGTACTAGTCAATAAGCTTGGTAAAAAATTTCTACTAACTATGCCTCAGGCTCATAGGCTCAAGTGAGAACAATAAAGTCAAAATTTTACAATGAAACTATTACACAGTATATGCAAAGAACAAAAGGTATGTATGATTAGTTAATTACCTTAAAAATCCTAATAAAAGAGGAAAACTTGGTTTAACTTATTGTTAATGGCTTAGACAAACTTTATAGACCATTTGTTAAAGGTCTAAAATAAAGGTTGGATTATGTTTCATATGATGACCTTGTAGTGAAATTAAGTCGGGATCTTATCCCGACCACAACGAAATAAATATGAAACTTTTTCGTAATTTTTGATTTCTAAAAAACCAAGATCTCTTTAATTCAATAAATCATTAACACATAATTATAATAAAACATTAATCAAAATTCGTACCTTATTATGGAACTTAATCCTTATTTTGTCATATCCCTTGAACCATTTTAGAAATCGATCCGTCTCAATCACCGATCCTTATCTTGTCTTATCCCTTGAACTGTTTCGAAATCACTTCGTCTTACCCAACGTAGCTGTACAAATGTTCAACCTCTAATGGTATCCATAGAATGGGCTGAGAGAACTCTATAACTCTTACAGAGAAGGTTAGGTAAGAAGTGCTAGCTCCATTAGAGTTTAACCTTATTTATAATAGTTTTGAATATTTTAGTAATTTAATTAAAATTAAATTCTAATTTAGAATTACAAATAATTCTAATTACATATCAATTATGTCCAAATAAGATCCAATATCTCATATTGATTCTTTTTTATTAAATATCTCATATTTAATCATAAAGTTTCTTATACTTTACAATCAAATCTAACTTAATTAAATATCTTTGCTCTCTTCAACTCATTCTTTATTAGAGACCCGTTAGGTTTCCAAATATATTGGCAATGAATATAAATTAAAATTAGAATTCATAATTAGAATTAAATAGATTAAAACTCTTTTTAATTTATAATAATAGATCAAGATTGACGTCTAGTAATGCATCATGACCACTCAAATATTTAGGAAAGGTAAAGTGGTTTTGACTAACCTTTTCGTGCATGATTTTTCGTATAATTTAAATCTTTTCATCATACAATGTTCTGATTAGATATACAGCATGGAATTAATGTCTACTCTTTTTTAGTCCAATCATATTAGTTCTTTATTATTAGCTATTAATTTAATTAATGGCATTTGTAAGCTATTTATAAAATGTCATCTCACCTTGGCTAAGGATTTCCCAAATCAATACTAATAAAGAAAAACGGAACATTCTCCCTAATTACTTTAAGGCGATGAATCATATCTTGATCACACAACTATCTTCATATAGTTCATGTTACATCCAGTGACTACCAATTAAACAACCCATGATTAAATAGGTCATAAGTAATATTAAAACATGATAGCTTTTGTGACCTCAAGTCAAAGGATCACTTATACAATCATCATAATGAGAATTCCATAAACATACAAGTAATGTTCCAAATAGATTTCTTATGTCAGGTATGTTCATTGAATTTGTTCTCTAACAATCACTAACACATTTGTTTAAGTATCTTCATATTTTAACCTATAAGATCGACTACTTCCTTCATAAGGAAAAACAAAACGTGTACTATCTTTTTGTGTTATATTAATGTCTAGTCTTAATAGAACAATAGTTAGGAACAATTTAGAGATAATATATAAATGCAATATGAATCTCATAATTATAATCTCATTATAATTTCATTTGCAATGTATAATTATCCCATGGATTTTATCTTATGCATCTAAACATGCACATAATAAAGATTGTCTTTAAATAATTGTCACTAAACTACAACCAAAGTGATTGGCTATAGGGCATAAGCCAAAAGACCTACATGATGAAGAAGAAAATATTTCTAGAGGAAATACAACAAAGGAGTCTGTTCCCCTTACTGTAAATTATGAAGTCCATCAAGCTCCCTTTAATGGTCAACAAAGATGGCAAATTTTTCAAAAGGTAGAGAAGGACATAGATATAGTATAGGGCATAGAGGATATCAAAGCTATCATTCCAATTTTAATGGTTACAATCCAGTTTCCTTTAAATCCATTAAATATGTCACCCATCATTTGTCATAATTTCCATGGCTATGGCTAAATAACCTGTCAGTAACCCACTAATTGAGGTCAACCAAAATCGAGCCACTTATTATTTACCTTCAAACCTGCAGCTAACTATACTTCCTAAAACTTGATTCCATCACATTCACAATAACCATGGCATTGGAATAGTATGGCTTTGAGATGTTGTTCAAAGGATTGGAATTTGCACAAATCTTGATTGTAGGAGGAGCATGCTTTTGCTCAGACACTTTGACATCATCGCAAAACTGTGAATTGGTATTTCCAAAGTTTGCGAAAATTGCTGGCTACTGGCTTAACATTACCATATTGAACATTGCATTATTTGATTACTACAATATTATTGTGGGAAATCAATTATAATTCAATCACATCTACAATTACAAAAATTATTTATATTTTTTAATTATTAAAAATAAAAATAAAATAAAATAGTTGAAGCATATTTAATTAGAAATCTTATAAAATTTTATAAAATAATTGAAACATAATTTAAAATCTTACAAAATTTTTATTTTAAAAAACTATGAAGCATGAGTTTTTTTTGTTACATTCATAAAGCAAATAACAAGAATTCAAATACTTTTTAATATTTAAAATACCGTTTTCAATTTCAATTTGGAATTCTTTGAATTACTGCAAATTTCTCTTCTTATTTTAGAGCGATAAATTTTTTATTGATTTAATCAATTATTTTTGTTTAAAATATAATAATTTTCATATAAAATACCTTACTAATCGCAAGTATAATGAGATTAAAAATAATGCATAAATATTGTTGATTTTAGATCATAACTCAAACAAGAAATCTCATGATTTCATAACCATTCAAGATCCTACGAATGTCACTAAAAAGGGTAGGATGATATACTAACTTGACACGCAGCGGAATAACTCCTTATATGCTTGATGTCTTGCCTCCCTTGTGGAGATCCACTATGACTTCTCCTTCTTCTCCAACTCGTCGTGGTTGGAATGGATGGAGTAAACCGATCTCGTCACAACGTGCTAATGTTAGAAGAGTTGCTAACTTGTGAAAGTAGCAATCCTTATGGTTCACCCACAATGCTCTTAATAAGCTTACCAACTATTTTATGGGAGAGTGCTTTAACGCATGAAGACTTGAAAGAATGGAGTGTTTTCGGCTTAAAGATGGGGAGAAGAGTATAGTATTCGACCAAAGAAAAAACTCTATCAAAGGAACTACAAACATCATGACTCTCGGCAAAGGGACACATCTTTTGGCAAAGGGTTATGTATCTTCAGTTAAAGTCATGATGGTACACTCATGACCATTCATTCTTGTACATGAATCCCTTTTTGGCCCAATGGTCACAACCATTCGTCGAAATAACATATCTTTTCATCCAAAGGACATATGCCTTAGTAGAAGGGTGTCTTGTATATTCATTCTAAGGCAAGGTACATGATGAATCTTCCCCATTGGTCGAATTCAACCTCTTGGCCGAATTCATCCTTTCTTGGCATAATTCATTTATCCATATGGAGACAATGAACTTACACTCTAAGTGCATGCATGGGAAGATGCATTATGATGTGCTACAGCTCATGGTACACCCTAGTATCCATTATGCACTCAAGCACGCTAGATTCCTTCATCTAACACCACTAATTTTTCCCATTAAGCTTTTGGTTTCAAATCAAATTCATGCTCCATAATTAGCTCTTATAGCTTAACTAGTGAAACACATTTATAGCTAGCTTCAATTCCTAAGAACCAAAGATGAGCTGGGATAATCTCAATTGAGTCAACTTGAGCTTTATCCCCAGCTTTCTAGCTATTGACTAGTTTTAATAAGCTCCCACAAGCTCACCTTAAGGTAGCTTTAGACACTTGAGCTAAGGGAAAGTTATGTCAAGCCACTTATAGCTTACATGAGCTTCATTGAGCTCCCTTGAGCTGAGGGTTAGCTCCTTACATGAAACCTAAGCACTTTCAAATGGAATTTGTAGCACTTATGCTATAAAATTCCAATAAGCTCCCACTCGTTCAAAGATGTATTTCAAAAAATATGTTCCCACTCAAACAGAACATACTCAACAAGTGAACATACAAAGTCGAAAACAAATAATAATTGAAGCACACGATTTTGAGTTGTGGGTGCAACCTTAAGCATGTAAACAAAATCTCTTTACATTATGTTTATTAGACCCACAATGAAAGATTGTCACTCTCCTCACGTTTGACCAAATCAAACTTTCTTGAACAAATCAAGTTATGCCTCTCAGACCCTAAGACATTTTGATACACATGTTTAATCACATTCAGTTTCCTTTATGAGTTTTAACTCATAAAACTCATGAATGTATTAAACCTCAAGTGCACTTAGTTTCTTTCTCACATCACATTCAATCTTTCATATTGTACAAAACCATATGTAGGGCTAAGATTGAATAATGTGATTGTGTATCATTTATAGTGTGAAACATATGCTATCATAGTTATGCAACTCATGCAATTATACTTATGCAGGCAACTTATGCATTCACATCTTTCCTTTAGCTTCGAACTATTATAAAATTTAAGAAAACATGATCATCTAAAAGGAGGATACTCTAGTCCCATTTCTCCCAAGACCTTTAACAACCAATTAAGAAAACCATAATAATCCTCAATTTCCTAATAGCAAGCTATAGTCACTAAGGGGTTTGAATGAAGAATCTCACACATAAGCAATACAAGAGACAACTTGCTTATTTTCTTCGGTTAGTTGATTTTATGGTTAACTATAGAACATTTAGAACACATCCCTTTGATGTTCCTTAAACACATCCTTAAATATTTTACTACTCCACTCCACTTAGAGATGTGTCAATTCTCCCTCTTAAAACATTTAGATGTGTAACTCCTATTATTCTCAATAATAGGAGGACATGTCAAACAACCAGGAAATACTCCTTATTCTCACTCTTGAGAATGACATCATAGGATAGTATGTATAAGTGGACATATAAACTCGATGACCTTGATCATCTTATCTTGATGCATTCATAATCAAGACGCCCATAAGACTAAAGTTGTCATGTTTTGGTTCATGACTCCCACTTAAATATATAACACATAAGTCATATATCCCTTTTAAAAGATAACATACATTTAAAACTTTAGCGGTCTCATCCTTGATCTTACGCAAAGATGCAAGGGCGAATGGATCGTGTGAGAAAACCAACCTTAGCCTATGATTGACATGTACATTTTCGTTGTGGTTTTGAAGTGAAATGCACTAATAATTGATAAACAACTTTTTCATTTATCAAATGTCTTACATGTGTGACACAAGAAGGATAAAATTACACCAACATTTCATAATCTACAAATACCCATTGCTTTACATGTTTAGAAAAATGAAATGGTGGCAATGGCTTGGTCATAGGGTCAGCCACCATTAGGTTCGTAGATATGTACTCTAACTTAATTTCTCCCTCTTCTATTGCATCTCTAACAAAATGATACTTCATGCTAATGTTCTTAATCTTTCCATGATACTTATGGTCCTTAGTGTAAGCCAAAGCTGCCATACTATCACAATAGATAGTTATGGGCCTTTCCAAAGGCACAATTGACCGTAAGTGCTGAGTAAAATTTCCAAGCCACAAGGCCTCTTGCACAGCCTAGGCACTAGCATAAAATTCAACCTCCATTGTTGACAATGTTGTGCAAGTTGTTTCTTGCTATTCTAAGAAATAGCCCCATTATTTAGCGTAAAGACATAGCCAGATGTAGATTTGCACAAATAGAAGAATATCTTGCTAATAGACCTACAACTTAGCTAATGTCAGGCTATGTACACAATATGGCATACATTAGAATTCCAATGGCACTTAGGTATGGGACCCTTTTCATTTCATCCTTTCTTAAGTACAACGAGGACACAAATCTTTCCCAAGCTTACAACCATATGTAAGTGGTGTATTTATTGGTTTTGAGTTTGTCAAGTTGAACCTTGCTGGAATCTTATAAATATAACGTTATTGAGACAAGGCCAACATCTTAGCTTTCCTATCTCTTAGGATCTTAACACCAAGGATATAGGCAGTTTCTCCCATATCCTTCATGTCGAAGGTTGAAGACAACCATCCTTTGATGGTTTTCAACAAACTCAACCCATTACTTGCTATCAATATGTCATCCACATATACAATTATAATGACAAATTTGGACCCAAAAGTGTACCCATAAACACAATGGTCTTCATGCATCATCACAAAACCAAAGTTTGTGATTACATCATGAAACTTCAAGTATCACTATCTTGAAGCTTGCTTAAGACCGTATATAGACTTAATATATACTTTGTGCTCTTGACCCTTTTCAACAAACCCCTCGAGTTGTTTCATATAAATCTCCTCTCTCAAATCACCATTGTGAAAGGTGGTCTTTACATCCATTTGATGCAATTCCAAGTCCAAATAAGCCAAAATAGTAAGTAATAATCTGATGGAATTGAATTTCACAACAGGAGAGAAGATATCCTTAAAATGTATACCCTTCTATATGAATCCCTTGGCCACCAATTGGGCCTTGTGCTTCTTAATAGTACCATCAGAATTCAATTTTATCTTGAAAACCCACTTGTTCCCAATAGCCCTTCAGCCAAGAGGTAATTCAACTAAGTCCCAAACCTCATTGAGATGTATCGAATTCATCTCATCTTGCATTATCATTAGCTACTTCTCTTTGTGAACACCTTCAAGAGCTTCTTGCACATTACTTGGTTCATCAATTTCAGATGACATAAAGTTTTCCTAACTTACCTTTAAAATGCACCATTCTTTTTGTGGTCCGAATTGCCTATTTGAACGTCTCAAATTAGGCATGGAAGGAGGCTCATCATGATCTTGCTCTATAGCCTGATCATATGGCTCTTAAACTCCCTCAACTCCCTCTTAAACTTTTTCATCAAGAACTTCTTCTTGTTGTTCATTAATAAGTGGGGATCTAGGAGGCACTTGAATAACCTCTTGTTGAGGAACTTCCACCACTAGACTGTCCTTACATAAAAGTCTCAACCAATGCATCTAAATCACAACATTCACCAACTTTAGGGAACTCATCCTCAATAAAGTTGGCATTTTTTTATTCAAAGACTTACGTCCATGAACACATACCCCTTTGAATGCTCAGAATAACCAAGAAAGACACACTTCCTCACCTTAAGGCCTAATTTCCCAAAAGGGTGATTTGGAGCATGTACATAAGCTGCACATCCCTAAGGACAAAGATAGGTTAAGTTAGGAGTTTTCTTCAACCATAACTCATGGCATAGAATCAACAAACTTAGAGGGAACTCTATTCAAAATATGTGTTGCACTAAGCAATGCATTGCCCCAATAGGCAATATCCAAATTGGCCCTAGCCATCATGGATTGTACCATATCTATAAGAGTCCTATTCTTCCTTTCAGCTACTCCATTTTGTTGTAGAGTTCAAGGAAGTATAAGTTGTCTCACAATGCCCTTTTGATCACAAAATGCCTTAAAATCATTTGACATGTACTCGCCACCATGATCAGTCCTCAATGACTTGATCTTCTTACCCAATTGATTCTCCACTAAGTGCAAATATGTTTCAAAGCACCTCAATGCTTCACACTTATGCTTTAGTTAGAACATATGGGTAAATCGAGTACAATCAATGACTGTGATAAAGTATCGAAACCCAAGTCTAGATACAATTCTCATTGGTCCACAAAGATCGGAGTGAACTAATTGTAAAGCTTCTTGATTTCTAGTTGCCTTATTAAAAGGCTTTCTTGTGGCCTTGCCAAGAAGACATGATTGACAACTTGGTATAGAGACCTTGGATAATGGTCCAAGTAAGCCACGTGTGGCCAACTTAGTCATACTTTCTTGTCCAATATGTCCCAAACACTCATATCATGTCATCTCAGTAGTAACCTCAGTTACATAGCAACTAGAAGTAGCAACACTCGCGTTCAATTCAAACAATCCATTGTTTACTAAACAGGAACACATGACTACATTATCTTTAATAATATCCATATATTTATTAAAGAAATTCAAGCCATATCTGAACTTTAACAAGGAACATACAAAAACCAAGTTTCTACAAATCTTAGGTACATATAGAACATCAATTAACAATAAATGTCCATTATTCAGATGAACTCTACAAGTTCCTATCCCTTCTACTTCAAGGCTTGCATTGTTCCCTATAGAAATATGATTTGCTCCCTTTAGCACTTCCTAAAGGCCACAAACCAAGACTTTTCTTTGGCTGTGTGGTCCTTTGCTCCCGAATCTATAATCCATAAAGAGTCAGATTCAGTTAAGCAAGTGCATGACACAACATGCACAAATGCAGTAGAAAAGGGATCATGTACCTTAGGAGGTGCTTTGCACTCATTTGCAAAGTGTCCCTTATTGCCACAATTGAAGCATTTCAACTTGACTTTGTTGCGGTTCTTCTTGAACTTTTTCAAGGTAGCACCGTTCCCATTGTCTTGATCATCCTTCCTTATCTTCTTCCCTTTGAACTTATTCTTGTGGGGAAAGGATGTTCTAGCAACATATGCCTTTGAATAGTTCCTGATGGCAGCAGAAGGTGCCTTGCAATGTAATCAAATGAATTGATTTGAGAGTTGTGGCATAAATTGACCTTCATCAATTGCCACTCCTCATCAAGCAAGGAACAAATTATTGCTTGAACTTCTTGCTCATCAGTGAGCACATGACCAGCGGATTTAAGTTAATGAATCATGCGTGACATCTCACGTAAGTGGGCACTTATGATGTGGTCAGCCCTCTTACTATAATTCTCAACCTTGAGAATCATAGCTCTTTCTTTATCCAAAGAAACATCTCCATACTTAGTCTTGGCCGAATCCCATATGGCTTTGGATGACTCAAGCATAGAGAAATCCACTATGAGTTCATCAACCATAGTACTCAAGAGAGTAATATGGGCCACAGAATCTTTCATCTTATATGCCTCATAGGCATTAGAGTTTCTACCTACCGCTGGTGGCTCAACCGTATGGAAGAGTACATCAAATGTATCTTGCTCAATTAAGATGAATTGAAAATTTTTGTTAACAAATGGAGTAATTATCTCCATCAAGCTTGAGGTATTTATTTAATTCAACAAAAATATTCTTACATGCCATCTATATTGATGTAATTATCATATGTATGTGCATTTCTACCACAACAAGACTTAATCAAGCAACATGTATGAGAAACAACTATTTCATGCTAAAAAATAGCAAAAGAAATGCATATAACATTCAATTAGAAACATTTCAACATGCTTTCATTGTTTCACAAAACATGTTCTCATGAAAGCCTTCAATTTAGCATGGCAACTAACACATATAGAACATATATCAACAAATACGTTCACAAGCCATTCAAATTAGCATAGCAATTATCATTCATAGAATATACAGCAACGCATACACATACGTTCACATGCCATTATCAAGATTACATTAAAAAAATATACCAACATATGAGCATGTCAATTTTATGATCATAAAATCATTTCAAATCACGCTTTCAACCAAGCTGTGACACCATTTGTTGATTTTAGATCTTAACTCAAACAAGAATCTCATGATTTCATAAGCATATAAGATCCTACGCATACCACTAAGAAGGGTAGCATGATATACTAACTTGAAACACAGCGGAATAACTCCTTGTATGCTTCATATTTTGCCTCCCTTATGGAGATCCACTACGACTTCTCCTTCTTCTCCAACTCGTCGTGGTTGGAATGGATGGAGTAAAACGATCTCGTCATAACGCATTAAGGTTGAAAGAGTTGCTAACTTGTGAAAGTAGCAATCCTTATAGTTCACCCACAATGCTCTTAATAAGTTTAACAACTATTTTATGGGAGATTGTTTCAACGCATGAAGACTTGAAAGGAGGGAGTGTTTTTGGCTCAAAAATGGGAGAAGAGTGTAGTATTCAGCCAAAGAAAAAAAATCTATTAAAGGAACTACAAAATTCCCTTTATAGGCCACCAAAAGGTGTCTTTGAAGAGTCATCATTCTTCCAAGAGTTATGTCTCTTTACGAAATATCATGACTCTTGACCAAGGGACACATCCTTTGACAAAGAGTCATGACTCTTTCAAGAGTTATATCTCTTGGCGAAACATCATGACTCGTGGCCAAGGGACACATCCTTTGGCAAAAAGTCATGACTCTTCCAAGAGTTATGTCTCTTGGGGAAACATCATGACTCTTAGCCAAGGAATACATCCTTTGGCAAAGAGTTATGACTCTTCCAAGAGTTATATCTCCTGGCGATACATCATGACTCTTAGCCAAGGGATACATCCTTTGGTAAAGAGTCATGACTCTTCCAAGAGTTATGACTCTTGGAGAAACATCATGGCTCTTGGCCAAAGGACACATCCTTTGGCAAAGAGTCATGTATCTTCACTTAAAGTTATGATGATACACTCATGACTATTCATTCTTGTACATGAACCCCTTTTTGTTTGAATGGTCACAACTATTGGCTGAAACAACATATCCTTTCTGTTGGACCCCACACCCCACACCCCACCCGAAGGTATTTGCAGGTTATACTGCGGCGTGTGTTTGCAGGTTATACTG
>JANIHZ010000209.1:28391002-28402349 GCA_027478365.1 Erythroxylum rufum | reverse complement strand
GTCCTAGGCTTCCTTGAGGCGGATCACACCATGTATGCTTCTCTTCTTGTCTTTCACATGCCCATGGTTCTCTATCACATATCATTTAGCATTAAATATCACATCACATTTCATCATACTTTATCAAGTACATCCAGATTATCATACTTTCACAAATATATTAGATAAACTAGCAATTCATATAACACATCCTCATTTATCCTTCATCTGTATTTCTAATAACTCAGTAATCATGTCAAATCAATCATATGATACATGTCAATTTATATATGTAAATGCACATATGACTCACTTTCATTTTTACTTTGTTGTGACTGAGCACCTATTTACTGTCCTGTATCCCTCATAGATATCAGGCTCATTTCATAACTATCTCGTACATATTGTAGATACCAGGCTCATTGATAACTGAGTCTGTGGCTCTTTGTGCACATTTCTGAGCTTTAAGTCATCGGAACTAAGTCTGGTAATTCACATTCAATTGTTTCCACATTTCATATTCATTCTAACATTTCATATTCATTTTGGCATTTCACATTCAATTATTCTCACATTTCATATTCATTCTGGCATTTCACATTCAATTATTCTCACATTTCATATTCAACATACAAATCATATAGAAGCACATATAATTGAGTTACACATCTGGGTTGACTCACAGTATGCTCCAAATAAGCTATTGCCTTAATGATCCGACAATGTCTAGATGTTGGCGATTAACTTGTGCATCTATCTTCAAGCAATACACACATATTTGACACATTAATAAGTTGATCAATCGTATGATTATTCAATAATTCACATATACTAATTGTTTCAATGCATGCTCAATTGACTTTTCCGGGTATGTATCCTTAATCACAAGTCTTGATTGTACATTCATTATAGCTTATATACATCTAATTTGCAATTAGGTTTATACTTTAATTAAACTTGACTATTCTCAATTCATCAATCTTAAATTCACCAATCCTTTTTTAGCATTATACATTGACACAATTTTCCAATTCTCATTCATTCATATCTAATTCACATTACTCATATCCTTTGGATCACATTTGCATTCATAAGAACACCTTCATTCCTTTAATAACTTATACATTCTAGATGTAGGTACATTGACATCAAACAATCCATTCCTTAAGTCATAGCATCATTTAACAACCTAAACTTTTCAAACCCTTAACCAATTAATCCACCATCAAACTAGGATCATTTCAAGCCCCGGTCAAGTCCAAATGCACCAAAGTATAATGTCTTATCCTTATATGGTTTAAATATCACACAACACACAAACTTCTTCACTTCAATGCATTGCCCACGATTGTGGGAAGGAGGAGACAATGTAGCTCCCAAGATCATAGGATGAGTGAACGTTCAACATCCTTTTCCTTCAAATTTTTCCAACTTTTAACATCTTCAAACCAAATTCAACACATCTTCATCATAGTCCATCACTTATAACTCAATTATACCTTAATTATGTGTCAATTCCTAATCAATTCCATATCCAATTCCAATTCAAATCATTCATTTGGTAGCTCACAATTTATGGTATTTCACGCATCAAAATCAAAACAGAAACTTTCATTCATGTAATCTTAGTTCTTTCCCATTTCAAGAACACTACTCCAGCATCTTTCTTTAGCATAAATTCACCTTTATTACACTTCAAAACTCAATTTAATTCATCCATAAAACAACCTATAGCCTACGGTTTTCATACATCCAGAACAAGGCATGAAAGTATCCAATTCATGCATCATTTTTCCAGCACACTTCATCATCAACATCATATACAATCCATCCCAATTCAATCATCATAAACTTTATATTACCACATGCCATAAACATCAATCTTTTACTTGTCTAGCTCAAATTCTAACTCAAAGATCAAGCTAATTCAGCTCTCCATGCATGCAAAATCATCACAAATTCAAGGTAACAACAGGTTAGTTTTTGGCTAGAATAAAGGACCACAATAATCTGATTCTTTAACTATTTTGTGAAGGGTAAAAAGCATGGATTATTGGTGTAGCAATTGGACACAAACATAGACAAAACATAGAAATGTAAAGGTGAGAGGATTTTGATGGTGTGAGAAGAAGAAAGAAGAAAGAAGAAGAAATGAACAAACTGATTTTACTCCTGCAGAAGCCTAGCACCTTAGATGCTAGGTGCCATGACATATGTCCCTAAGCATGTAAGTCATTTGTCCCTTCCTTAGGCTGCCAATTGTCACCAACATGTTAGGCCATTTGTCACTTCACGATCAATGCCATTTGTCAATTAATTACCTATTCCAAATGTCACTCAATTATCTATACCAAATTTCACTCAATTATAGGCTTAGTCATCTAAATTTTTCATGTGTCCACTTGTCTTATCACTTGGCATTTTTCCTAGTCTAAATGTATATTTTAATTCATCAATTTTCCAATTATAACAATTTATTCCAGGTTACCAATTATAATCCATCAATTCTTGTCATTAGTAAACCAAAGTATAAGACATTAGAAATCTACATTCATGTCACATTCATTTTAGTTTCATACCCCGAAATACGTCAATTGAGTGCAATTTGTCTAACTTACAATCATGTGTATATGCTAATATGATGCATATGAAATCATAAAATCATATATCGTAAATGTACCAAATTCATTCTATATGATGTCACTCATGTGACTCAGTGTTCTAACACTTTAAATCCTTCAACAATATAAGAGATGGGATATTACAATAACTCCTATTATTCCCAATAATAGGACATGTCAGAAAACCATGAAATACTCCATATTCTCACTCTTGAGAATGAAATCATAGGACAGTATATTTATGAGTGGACATACAAACCTGATGACCTTGATCATCTTATCTTGGTTCAATCATAATCAAGATGACCATAAGACAAAAGTTGCCATGTATTGGTTCATGACTCACACTTAAATGTATGACACACAAGTCACATATCCCTTTTAAGAGATAACATACATTTAAAGCCTTTAACGGTCTCATCCTTGATCTTACGTAAAGACGTAAGGTCGGATGGCTCATATGAGAAAACCAACCTCAACCTATAATTGACACATACATTTTTTTTTGTGGTTTCAAAGTGAAATGCACCAATAATTGATAAATAACTTTTCATTTACCAAACGTCTTACATTGTGTGACACAAGAAGGAGAAAATTATGCCAATGTTTCATAATCCACAAAGACTCATTGCCTTTACATGTTTAGCAAAATGAAATGGTGGCAATGGCTTAATCATAGTGTCAGCCACCATTAGGTCTGTAGATATGTAGTCTAACTTAATTTCTCCCTCTTCTATTGCATCTATGACAAAATGATACTTCATGCTAATGTGATTAGTCTTTCCATGATACTTAGGTCCTTCGTGTAAGCCAAAGCTACCATACTATCACAATAGATAGTTATGGGCCTTTCCAAAGGCACAATTGACTCTAAGCGCTGAATAAAATTTTCAAGCCATAAGGCCTCTTGCACAGCCAAGGTTGCCAGCCTTCATTGTTGACAATGCTGTGAAATTTTGTTTCTTGCTACTCCAAGAAATAGCCTCATTATTTAGCATGAAGACATAGCTAGATGTAGATTTGCACTAATCACGATCACCACCCCAATCAGCATAAGTGTAGCCATGCAAACCAAGATTCTTTCCTTGGTAGCATAGTCAATAGTCCTTTGTACACTTGAGATACCTAAGGACCCTTTTCACACAGTTCCAATGCTCGACTCTAGGGTTAGAAGAATATCTTGCCAGTAAACCTACAGCTTGGCTAATGTCAGGCCGTGTACACAACATGGCATACATTTGACTTCCAATCGCACTTAGGTATGGGACCTTTTTCATTTCCTCCTTTTCTTGAGTACTACGAGGACACCAAGCTTACAACCTTATGCAAGATGTGTACTCATTGGTTTTGAGTTTTTCAAGTTGAACCTTGCAAGAATCTTATAAATTTAAGATTCTTGAGACAAGGCCAACATCTTAGCTTTCCTATCTCCTAGGATCTTAACACCAAGGATATAGGCAACTTCTCCCATATCCTTCATGTCGAAGGTGGAAGACAATCATCCTTTCATGGTTTTCAACAAACTCAACCCATTACTTGCTATCAATATGTCATCCACATATAGAGTCATAATGGAAAATTTGGACCCAAAAGTGTACACAAAAACACAATGGTCTTCATGCATCATCAGAAAACCAAAGTTTTTGATTGCATCATGAAACTTCAAGTACCACTGTCTTGAAGCTCGCTTAAGACCATATATAGACTTCTTAAGTCTACATACTTTGTGCTCTTGACCCTTTTCAACAAATCCTTTAGGTTGTTGCATGTAAATCTCCTCTCATAAATCACCATTGAGAAACTGCTTTACATCCATTTGATGCAATTCCAAGTCCAAATAAGCCACAATAACAAGTACTAATCTGATGGAATTGAATTTCACAACAGGAGAGAAGATATCCTTAAAATCTATACCCTCCTTTTGTGTGAATCCCTTGGCCACCAATTGGGCCTTGTACTTTTCAATAGTACCATCAGAATTTAATTTTATCTTGAGAACCCATTTGTTCCCAATAGCCCTTCAGCCATGAGGTAATTCAGCTAAGTCCCAAACCTCATTGAGATGCATCGAATTCATCTCATCTTGCATTGCCATTAGCCACTTCTCTTTGTGAACATCTTCAAGAGCTTTTTGCACATTACTTGGTTCATCAATCTCATATGACACCAAGTTTGCCTCACTTCCCTCCAAAATCCACCATTCTTTTGGTGGTCCAAATTACCTATTTGAACGTATCAAATTAGGCATGGGAGGAGGCTCATCATGATCTTGCCCTATAGCCTGATCATGTGGTTCTTGAACTCCCTCAACTTCCTCTTGAACCTGTTTCATCAAGAACTTCTAATAGTTCATTAACAAGTGGGGATGCAGGAGGCACTTGAACATCCTTTTGTTGAAGAACTTCTACCACGGAAGGTGTAGTCAATGGTGCTTCCAAAGCAGTAGACTGACCTTGTACAAAGGTCTCAACCAACGCATCTAAATCACAACATTCACCAACTTTAAAGAACTTATCTTTAATAAAGTTGGCATTTCTTTATTCAAAGACATTTCCAATCTTGTGACTTATGTCTAAGAAAAAGACCCCTTAGAATGCTCAGAATAACCAAGGAAGACACACTTCCTCCCTCTAGGACCTAATTTCCCAAGAGGGCGATCTGTAACATGTACATAAGCTACACATCCCCAAGGATGAAGATAGCTTAAGTTAGGGGCTTTCTTCGACCATAACTCATATGGCGTAGAATCAACAGACTTAGAGGTCACTCTATTCAAAATACATGTTGCACTAAGCAATGCATCGCCCCAATAGGAAATGTCTAAGTTGGCCTTAGCTATCATGGATTGCACCATATCCATAAGAGTCCTATTCTTCCTTTTGACTACTCCATTTTGTTGTGGAGTCCAAGGAAGTGTGAGTTGCCTCACAATGCCCTTTTTGTCACAAAATGCCTTAAAATCATTTGAGATGTACTTGCCACCATCATTAGTCCTCAATGACTTGATCTTCTTACCCAATTGATCCTCCACTAAGTGCAAGTATGCTTCACACTTGTGTTTTAGTAAGAATACATGGGTAAATCGAGTACAATCGTTAATGAATGTGATATAGTATCTAAACCCAAGTCTAGATACAATTCTCATTAGTGCACAAAGATCGAAGTGAACTAATTGTAAAGCTTCTTGACTTCTAATTGCCTTACCAGAAGGCTTTCTTATGGCCTTACCAATAAGACATGATTGGCAACTTGGTATAGAGACGTTGGACAATGATCCAAGTAAGCCACGCGTGGCCAACTTAGTCATCCTTTCTTGTCTAATATGTCCCAAACGCTCATACCAAGTCATCTCAGTAGTAACCTCAGTTACATAGCAACTAGAAGTAGCAACATTCGCATTCAATTCAAACAACCCGTTGTTTACTAAACAAGAACACATGATTTCACTATCTTTAATTATATCCACATATTTTATTAAAGAAATTCAAGAAATATCTGAACTTTAACAAGAAGCATACAGAAACCAAGTTTCTACAAATCTTAGGTACATATAGAACATCAATTAACATCAAATGTCCATTGTTTAGAGGAACTCTACAAGTTTCTACCCTTTCTACTTTAAGGCTTGCATTGTTCTCCACAGAAACATGCTTTGCTCCTTTTGGAAACTTCCTAAAGGCCACAAACCAAGACTTTTCTTTGGCTATGTGGTTCGTTGCTCCCGAATCTATAATCAATAAAGAATCAGATTCAATTATGTACGTTCATGACACAACATGCACAAATGAAGTAGAAAAGGGATCATGTACCTTAGGAGGTGCTTTGCACTCATTTGCAAAATGTCCCTTTGTAACATCCCGTTACCCATTATAAGACTTGAATAGTGAACACGATAAATTAGTGAGAAATTAGAGGGTACAATTCATGCTTATGCAAAATATGGCATATACATACACGATAATATTGATTTTTGCACATTAATATGATTGTACATGCATTCATGGCATTTTCTAGGTATAATTGAGTTATTAACTCGATTCAAATGTAATTTGGCAATTTTGGCCAATTAAGGGTATTTTGGAATTTTTGGTGAATTTTAGGAAAAATATTAAAATTTGGACCAATCCTAGTGTGACATATGGACTGATTAAAGATTGAAAAATGGCTTACATGCATGGTGACATGTGGACTGATTAAATATTGACAAATGGCTTACATGTATGGTGACATGTGGTAGTGAGTTGGTAATATACGTAGTCACGTGTTTAGGAAGGAAAGTTTCTGCAGCTGGGGTTTTGTTCTTCGTTTGGTTCTGTTCATCACCGAAAATACCAAAACTCTCTTCTTTTTCTTCAGCACGAAACAACTTGTTGATTAGGTTTGTGTAATTGGTTATTGATTCTTACATTAAAGTAAGAATTTTAGTCCTTAGAGGGCGTTTATTCTATTTATCCTTGGTTTTGTTCATCCACCGAAAACTTCATTGCTGGAATTTGAACTGAACAAAGTAAGTGATTTTTGATGATGTTTTAATGGTATTTTGATAATGCATGTGTTAGACTGAAATACTTGTGATAATTGGGGTAAAATGAAAATGATGCAGAAATCAATGAGTTATAGAAGAGGGGTTGAAAAATTGATGAATATATACTCTATCATGGTTTAGAGAAAACCGAAAATGGGTTGTTGTCATTGTACATGCATAAATCTATTGAATATTAGTAGAAATGAATTTAGATGTTTAAGTGTGAATATTGGAATTTTGAATTGTGTGTGTGTTGATATCTAAAAAACAGTTAGAAGAATTGTTTTGAGTGTTATTTGAGTTAATTGATGTGATAATTAATTTTTGGAAAATTTACAGTAGAGAGAGGGAGTGAATTTGGAGTTTCGGATTTTTGGTGTTTGAACATAAATTTAAATTAAGTTGTTTTGAGACTAAGTTGAGTTGAAATGGAAGTAGAAGAATTAGTTTAAGTGTTATATGTGTTCATTGAATAAGCTAGAAGTGAGAAATCTAGAGAAAAATGGAAGAGAGGAAGAAGATGCAAATCTGTAGTTGAGTTTCTGGAAAAGTGGCTGTTGAAAAAGTTGGGATGTCGCAATCGTGAGATGAGAGGAAGAAATAGACTATTTTTTGAGGTTTAAAAGCACTACGGTGACTTTACTAGGTATTGTTGGAAGTCACCCTCGTGCTTAAGCATGATGGTGACTTTGCTAGTAGGATTGGGAGTTCAACATCATGCTTAAGCACGATGGTGCACTCGAAGGGTTGACTCACCCTGAACACCTTTGCTTCTTTTGGCCATAACTTTGTCATCCGACCTCCAAATGACATGAGACTTAAACCAATAGATTCCTAGCACATTTTTCGACCTCTACAAAAAAAATTGGTAGCCTTATAAATTTTGTAAATGATTGATTGAATCAAAGTGAGGGAATCTATTGGAATAGTATGAACTGGAATATTTTACTGAACATACTTCAGTATTTTGCTTATATCTAGAACAGTACAAAGTAAATTGAGTATAACTTTTGGAATACTGAATCAAATGGTATGATATTGGTGTCATTGGAAACTTAAGACATTGGAGAACAATTTTCTAGAAGGAAGTGTTGCCTATTTTTATCATTTACCTTATCAGATTAATTATGCAAAGTTAACCTGTAAGTATGTTAGAAAAATCTGAAGTGATCAATTAGGTTATAAAATTGATTTCACATTGTTTATTATGGTCCAAATTATAAGTACAAATGGTATTAATGAGGGTTTTGATATCTAAATGATTTGTTGATAAGGGTCACAATAAGATAGCCAGAATTGTCATTGAACATGCATTGTGTATATTTTATAGAAGTAGATATGCATAAAGGAATACTTATACATTTGTGTAAAAGTGTGATATTTGTAAATGAGTTTTGTATGTTATAGAGGAGCACATTGGATGCCAGTCAGGCATTGCCGGTCCATCCAGGTAATAACATATTGGAGCGTACTGTGAGTCAACCTAGATGATTTTCCTAGGATTGATTTGATTCGTTTGACTTCCAATTATTGAACTGTTTGTGATTTGTTTATGAATTCTTGACTTTAATTGTCTGAGGAGATTGATATTTAGGAATGTATTGGAAGTGCTTTGATTGCTATGAAATTCTAAATGCTATGTGAATTCCCAACGAAAGTTGAATGCCGGACTTAGGTCCAATGACTGAGATTCTGATTGTGCATCATATGTGATTGTTATACATGAAATATTAAGAATTTGATGCATTTCATAAAATGCATACTCAAATAAAGGCGTTGTGACCGGAGTAGTCAGCATGAAAGCACTTGCACATAGAGCTTTGCTCTGTGATTTCTGATTCTGCACGTAGAGCTTTGCTCCTTGATATATGTTTCTGACTGAGCCCAATGGGCCAGTATCTATATAAGTATATGATAGGCACTCGGTCACAACAATAATAATGAATCTGGAACCTCATATGCATCTGTAGTTGTATATATATTTGTTTTAATTCGTAATGATTATATGATGTGCCATGTTAGTGGGAGTATTTGGAATATATATGTTCTGAATGAATAATTGTGAAATATATGTTTTGTGTATGTGATCTGGGTGAAATCATCAATGATGGTTCACTCATTGAGTTCGCAAAACTCATAAAAATTGCAAAGTAACTTTTCAGGTTCCGAGGAATTATTTAGTTAGGCTAAGTAGAGTATAGCCACTAAGATCAGATATAGACTAAGGGTCGGGATTGGTTTGCACCTGTATATGTCTTCAGTGATTTTATTTTTAAATTAGGTTCCACAAGAATTGTACTAAGTGTATGTGATTGATTTGGTAACGAAATGACATTATGATTGTAAGTGTTATGTATCTAAAATGGGCATAAGTGGCTGTTGAATACTAATGTTTGTAATAATTGTAACTTGTGATTGGAAATGTTTTTAAAAGAAGTAAGCCCGATTTAATTAATGATTTCCACATACGTGTACTTTGATTTAAAGAAACAAAAGTTTTGTAAGGAATTTTGATTGAATGGTTGTTTTAGCATGCCACAATTGTGGGGGATGTACTTGGATATCACCATGGATGTCGGGTATGTGTCATGCGAGAGCCCTTATGGCCACAATTAAAGCACTTGAACTTGGCTCTGTTGTGCTTCTCCTTGAACTTTTTCAAGGTGGCACCGTTCCCATTGTCTTGACCATCCTTCCTATTCTTCTTCCCTTTGAACTTGTTCTTCTGAGGAAAGGAAGTTCGAGCAATATATACCTTTGAATGGTTCTTGATGGCCATCACCTCTGCCTCTAGCAAAAGGTGCCTTGCTATATATACCTTTGAGAGTTGTGGCGCAAATTGAGCTTCATCATTTGCCACTTCTCATCTGGCAAGGAACGAATTATTGCTTGAACTTGTTGCTCATCAGTGAGCACATGACTAGCAGATTTGAGTTGATGAGTCATGCATGACATCTCACATAAGTGGGCATTCATGGTGTGGTAAGCCCTCTTACTATAATTCTCAAACTTGAGAATCACAGCTCTTTGTTTCTCCAAAGAAACATATCCACACTTAGTCTTGGCCGAATCCCATATGGCTTTGGCCAAATCAAGCATAGAGAAATCCACTATGAGTTTGTCAACCATGGTACTCAATAGAGTAACACGGGCCACATAATCTTTCTTCTTATATGCCTTATAGGCATTAGAATTTCCACCCACAGTTGGTGGCTCGACTATATGGAAGAGCACTTCAAGTGTATCTTACTTAGTTAAGATGAATTTGAACTTTTGTTACCAAATGGAGTAATTATCTCCATTAATCATAAGGTCTTTATTTAATTCAGCAACAATATTCTTACATGCCATCTACATTGATGCAATTATCACATGTAGGTGCATTTCTACCACAACAAGACTTAATCAAGCAACATGCATGAGAAACAACTATTTCATGCTAAAACATAGCAAAAGAAATGCATATGGCATTCAATTAGAAATTTTTCAACATGCTTTCATTGTTTCTCAAAACATGCTCTCAATAAAGCCTTCAATTTAGCATCTTTCAACCTAAAGGTCTGATACAATTAGTTAATTTTAGATCATAACTCAAACAAGAAATCTCATGATTTCATAAGCATACAAGATCCTACGCATGTCATTAAGAAGAGTATGTTGACTTTAGATCATAACTCAAACAAGAAATCTCATGATTTCATAAGCATACAAGATCTTACGCATGTCACTAAGAAGGGTAGCATGATATACTAGCTTGAAATGCAGCAGAATAACTCCTTGTATGCCTGATGTTTTGTCTCCCTTGTGGAGATCCACTATGGCTTCTCCTTCTTCTCCAACTTGTCGTGGTTGGAAAAAATGGAGTAAACCGATCTCGTCACAATGCACTAAGGTCAGAAGAGTTGCTAACTTGTGAAAGTAGCAATTCTTATGGATCATCCACAATGCTCTTAATAAGCTCAACAACTATTTATGGGAGAGTGCTTCAACGCATAAAAACTTGAAAGAAGGGAGTGTTTTCAACTCAAAGATGGGGAGAAGAGTAGTATCTAACCAAAGAAAAAAACTCACTCAAAGGAACTACAAAATTCCCTTTTATAGGCCACCAAAAGGTGCCTTTGAAGAGTCATGACTCTTCCAAAACGAACAAACACACGGAATCACGAGAAACAAAATTGAAAAGGATAGAAATAGAACACAAAGAGAAAAGGTTTAGAAGAAA
>JANIHZ010000209.1:28304750-28318015 GCA_027478365.1 Erythroxylum rufum | reverse complement strand
AACTTCTGATTTTATTGTAGAAATTTACAAAAAGCCTAAAGATCTATTCAACCCCCCCTTCTAGATCGCTAACAGATATTAGATGACAAAAAATCTCTATGGATTAGGTGGATCCATTCTTACTTTCTCAAAGGTAGATGCATTTAGGAGATGAGTAAGAGTCCTTCTAACTCTTACTTTTTGAACCAATTATTGCATTTGAGGAACTTAGTTTAGGATGATATCAAGTCAAAGTTGGCAATGGGTTATGTACCATCTTATGGTTTGACAATTAGTCAGGCCAAGGCCCTCTTATCCACCATCTAACCCCATCAATGATCCCTCTCTTCCCTTTACATACTAAGCTTAGTATATTCATTGATGGTAACTTCTGGAGGTTTCTTGCTCAGCTTAGTGTGCTACAACCACAATATTCTCCAAATTCAGAATCTTCCAATTTTCAAACTATCAAACAAGACTACTATGGATATGCTCAGATTGAGGAATCCAAAATTTAGCTAGAGTAGAATCATTTGGCACACAGTTCTTCCCTTAAGGTATCATTTCTCCTATGGCTTATTATCAGGAATCAGCTTAATACTGCAGATAGACTTTCTTACCTTGACATAAGTAGAATTTGTGCTCTATGTTCTACACATGATGAAACTAAATATAATCTATTCTTCATGTGTTCAGTTTCGATGTGCATTTGGGAACAGGTGAAACTAAAATGCTTATGGACTGGTTCTGATAATTCTATCTTCATCATTATTCATTGTCTAAATACTCAAGCTTTTCATAAGACTGACATAATTGTCTACTTACTGGCCATAGGCCTATGTGTGTAAACAATTTGGAAAAAAAAAGGAATGTAAGAAGGTTTGAATCCAAATACAAAACCATAGATGCACTTATCAATGAGATTCGAGAAATTTTTTATTGAGGAACCTTGCAACTGATTGCAGTTCCTCTTTACTCCCGCTAATCTGTGTACTACTTACAAAATACAATTTTGTAGGTATTTTCAATGTGCCATCTCTATTGTTGAGGGTTTATCTCATGAACCTCCTTTTGGGATGTAATTTCCATTATTTATTAATTCATTCCTTTTCCTTTTTTAAAAAAAGAACTTTAGATTCTGCTAGATGGGTGGAATTAAGGGTGCATCTGTGGGTGGTAAAATCAATGTATATGTGGGTGTTGGTAAACATGCCTCCTTATCATCATCAACAATTACCTCAATTGGAATATCAACCTCAGGGTCAATAAGTTTGCTTAACTTGGGGTGCTTCTCCCTATCCATAAACACCTTTACTATCTTTATTTTTCTCACTTCAATTGCATTTATCAATCTCCTTATATCATTATCACTAGGTAGGGCCTTAAACCATCTTCAAAGGACTCATGTGGGAATTTATAAGTAAAATCATGCTTCTGCATACCCTAACCTCTTAGTAATAAGCATAAAATCATCAAATGTAATCTCATCTACCTTATAACCAAAGTAATATTTCCTTCCACCTTCATATACATACCATTTCTAGCTTAAATTTGAAGCAACCTCTGTAGAAGCACTCAAAACTAATTCTCATATCTGAACTACTTGCCATTCCTCAAACAAATCCTACAACAAAAACAAATTTCACATCATATAATTGTAGTACCAAATGTATGCAAATTTAACTTATGTAATTATGCAAATGTTGTATGGGTTTCTTTAATAGTTCACCTTGATTTATATTAGTGGCAATGATATGACTAATTGTTTCTCATCATTATGGTATAAAAGAATAAGCAAATAATGCAAACTAATCATATTATAAACACATAAGTATTGTGCAAAGAATTGGAAAACCATTTCTAACCAGCATGCACATTACAATGGAAAAGTTTTTATTGCATAGAACCTAGTTGAATTCAACTAGACCATCATACATTCATTGACTAGTACATCATTGCTAAGTAATAATAGACCATCATTCATTTGTACTAGATATACTGGTACTTAGTTACACAAGGTTATAAATAGCGTAAAATACCATTAGTATAATTCCCCTGGGAGGCAAGCGAAGTAAAATATTTCAAAAGCAGAAGATAGTAGGTCACAAATGTGATTATTGCATAAAGTTTAAAAAGTATTTCAAGGAATGTATTAATACGCTTTATTAGGTCTTTTATTAGGTTCTGCAGTTTAAAAGCCCACTATATGGACAAATAACCTAAGTAAACAACTGAACAGGGTAGCTAGTGGAGAGCTTGGTAATAGACAAACACAATATTTAATAATTATGTCAATTTTTTTTTCCATAAGGAGTTGGTGAAACTCTTTGAAAAGTCAATTTCTTAGATTAAGGAAAAAATTAAATCAATAACAAATAATCTTATAGCTCATTTCATATGGATACACTAGATTTGTAATCCTCCAAGATTACCTTGAATTCTTTGATGCAATTGTTGGAAAAAAAGATGAATTCTTTGTTATATACAGCGATTGCTGCATAGGTTGTGATCGAAAATCTGGAAAATATCGAAATGGAAAGAGAACTGGCTTGTAAGTTGTAATCCAGTAGTGTTTAATAGAAGAAAAAAATAATTGAAAATAGAAAAGGAAAGCTCTAGAATGAATTTATAGCAGGCAACTTTCTCACCCAACAAAGTCAAAATATTCTAAGGTTTGGCAGTTTGAGTATTGCTGTATCTAAGCTATCCTAGTATCTTTGGCAAGTGAAATGTATGAATGTCTGTTGTTTCTCGTATTGTTGTGTTGCTTGAACAATATATAATATTCGATCCAATTTGGTGTTTTTATCTTCAAATCTTTGGTCATGAATTGAGATCATTCGAGAAAACTGCCGTGTTGAGTGAACTAAGGAGAACCCTGGAGCTCTAGTTGATAACCCCTTTCTTTGATTTATTTTCAGTCTTCTCATGTTTTTATCTGATAGATCAGATCTGCCTTGCTTGACTGTATATCTAGATTATTTTCAGATGATTGATAGTAGTAATTCATGTAACTGATATTGCCAAAATTTTAACAATGTTTTTCCAGTGTAGCCAACAGAGAACTTTGCCAGTAATATCTAAGGTGTATGACATATATTCTTACGTCAGCGCCCGAAGCATAAGAGAATGGTAGTTCACTACTTTTTAACACTTATTTCGTTGGAAGATAAGCATTGAAAAGTATGGAAAGAAAGTGACATCTGTTGTTCAATGAGACCTAAACACTAAAAATACAGTTACTACTTCCTTCAAAGTTCAAACGTTTCCTCTAAATTAAAGTTTCTACATTACCGTGTATAAACGCATTCTTCCTTGACAAACATTTGTAATCAAAATCTGCTTATCCATTGCCATTTTCAGACATCAAAAGTAGAACTTCCCAGGTTATTTATCCTGTTTTATCTCTTTTTTCGTAAATAAAATTTACTGCTTTCTTCTCAGATGTCGTCGAGGTTTGACTTATATTGTCACGTCTTTTAGTTGAAGTTGAGTTTTGTGTCCCCAACTACAGAAACCAAACTAAAACCTTAACATAAGTCCCCAAGTTCCCACATCAATCTACAGCATCTTACTGTTGCTTCTGCATTTCCATTTTTAAGGATTTCAAAATAGCCCGGATTTGTTGTGAAGAAGCTATTGGCTATGCTGAGGTTTATCTAAAGATCGGACTTTTTATTCGGCCTTCTTCTTGGTAATGGAGTTGAAGAAGGATAATTTTGTGAGGTCAGTTTATGCTCGTTGTATTATGTCCATGGAAAGTTGACCGGAACTTTTATTTTTTCATTTTGTGGGCGATGGGGGGTGGTGCCTTTTCCCGTTCAAATGTGTTTTCTTGGTCTAATGAATTTCCATGTACTTGAACCCTGTCCTGTCCAGCTCTTTGTGTCTGGAAATTATTTTATTTAGAAGGAGAAGGAAGATGATGATTTTTGGTTGAAATGATGGTGACGTTTAACAAGTGTTTAGTTGTTTGAGTAAATTGCAGTTTTAGTGTTCTTGGTTTTCTTAATGTGGTCATTTTCTGGTAACGAGACCCGTTGGTTTCCAAATCTGAAGTTGTGTGAGAAAATTTGGAACTTTTAGTAATTTGGTATCTGAAAAACAAACATTTTTAAGCAAGTGGGTGCTGAATGGAAATCTCAAATTTTAGCTGCTAGGAAAAAGCGAACAACATGGGCCATGAAGGATAATATACTTTATAAAACAGTTTCTGGACCATCTTCTCCTTAGATTAGAAGGTTACTGAGTACATATTGCTGGAATTGTATCACCTAATTAAAAACCTTGGTAATTGCCAAGTACAATATTCGGGATTTCCTAGAAACTTGCCAGCACATTCATGACCAAACTCTTGGACTCTTGATATGCATGACAGCTACCTTTTTTGAATTTTCTGTTAAGCCATTCTGGGCCTGCAATTAACTATGAATTCTGTCATCATGTTTTTCCCTCATTTTGATAAAGCAATGTATCCTGTTTGCTTTATTTCTTCTTGTTGGGAATTGTTATGGACTACCTTGGAAAGAGGAGTGTATCAACAATTTGTTGGAATTTTCATCTGTTAGGTTCTACTTTGATGGTAAACACCAGAAGACAAGTCCCTGGGGAAAAAATGACCAAATACACCTTAAGAATTCATCTTCCACGGATAAAATTTCAACTTCGTTGGTGAAAGCAGATGATGGGATGGATGGTGGTAGAAATAGGCTTCCTGAAACTTGCAAAGTTGGTAAATCAAAGACTTTTCGGGAGCATAGTGCACCGTGGCAAAATAGAATACTTGATCCAGGAAGTGATATTGTTCTCCGGTGGAACAGGATCTTCCTTGTTACCTGCTTGATGGCACTTTTTGTTGATCCCCTTTACTTTTACTTACCTACTGTTGGAGGGGATGCAAATTCTTCATGTGTGGATACAGACTTTACATTGCGAATTGTACTGACCTTTTTCCGCACTGTTGCAGATATCTTTTATTTGTTACATGTGTTCATAAAATTTAGAACAGCTTATATTGCACCAAGTTCCCGTGTGTTTGGGAGGGGTGAACTTGTAATGGACCCAAAGAAGATTGCTAGGAGGTACTTTAAAACAGACTTCTTCGTTGATCTCACAGCCACTCTGCCTCTCCCCCAGGTACGATTCTTTGACATCATGATGTTCTCGAACCCAAAATCTGCCCTTTTTCAAACATGAATCTTTGTATGATCTGGCCATTCATAAGGAACTCACAGTTTCTTCTCATTCTCTCCAGGTAGTCATCTGGTTTATAATACCATCAGAAAGAAGTGCTCCGACTGATTACAACAACAATGCTCTTGCTTTGATTGTTCTGATCCAATATGTCCCTAGATTGTATCTGATTTTCCCATTGAGCAGTCAAATTATTAAGGCAACTGGAGTGGTGACTAGGACAGCTTGGGCAGGGGCTGCATATAATTTGCTTCTCTACCTGTTGGCTAGTCATGTATGTTTTGTTAGTGTTTTTCGTTTGCTTGCCGTATACTGTTCCAGTGCTACAAGTTAAAAGTTCCCCCCTCTTATTTTAGGTTTTAGGTGCAGCTTGGTATCTATTATCACTTGATAGATATACGTCTTGTTGGAAATCAACATGTAAAAATGAGAATGAACCAGTCAGATGTCTCCCCAGATATCTAGTTTGTAATGCTTTTGATCATAGTGATCGCAAGATGTGGGCAAACAGTACCAATGTTTTCAACAACTGCAATCCCAATAACAATATAAATTTCGACTATGGCATATTTGAACTTGCAGTGATGAAAAATGCCGTCTCATTGGACTTTATAGAGAAGTATTTCTATTGCTTGTGGTGGGGTCTACAGCAACTAAGGTATTCTTTGATTTCCAGTCAGTGGAATAATCAACCCTTGCAATGGGATTTCCATCAATGCCCTTTTCTTTGTTTTATGTACATGCAACAAAATTAACAAAGATATTATTGCTGTAACCATATGCCATCAGTCAAGATTCTTTGATTGTAGGGTCATTTTGGAAGAGTCTAATATAACAAATATCCAATGGCATAATTGAATGCACATTTTCAATTGGTATAAATTTACAGGAAAGTATCATGTCTTTTTATGTTTTGGCCAATTGTAGCTACTAATATATGGTATGAGCGATTTGCTCTATATCTCTTTTGGTCAGTTGTAGAACAGTTGTTATTAATTCATTTTAGGACTTTCACTGCATTCATAGGTGTAACAACAAAAGGAATTCACAGTCTGAATGCTAGCCAACTGATTCAGAATGCAGAGAAACATAATATCAGATGAAACTATTTGAAATTAAAAGTTGGTATAATGACTGCATATTTGAGTGGCTGGTACCATCAACTTAATTATTGCTGACAGTATATGTGCAATCTTTTCATTAGGATCTGTGAGGCCTATCTATGATACTGCTTTATGTTGTTATGCTTTAAATGGTTTTGAACACGCTGATGTATGCCATTGGTGAAAAAATAGCAGCTTTTGATTTGCTGACAGTTGACAGGACTTAACTATGTGCCTGAAATTTGAAAGCCATAGAGATTATAGAGACATCTAAGTATCGCTAACAATTCATATCTTTGCTGCCTCATTTTCAGTTCATATGGGCAGAATTTGGTGACCAGCACATTCATTGAGGAGACATTATTTGCTATTCTCATTTGCATCTTGGGTCTGGTTCTCTTTGCCCATTTGATTGGTAATATGCAGGTATTATACAATATACTTTGCTGAAAATCAAAGGCTTCTACGTCCTTTCTTTTGTTTTCTGTTGAAAAATAAACAGTTAGTATGAAGTTTCGTGCTTTAAAACAATAAAATCGTTTTGGTAGACATACCTTCAATCTCTTACTGTGAGACTTGAGGAATGGAGACTTAAGAGAAGAGATACAGAGGAGTGGATGAGACATCGTCAACTTCCTGAAGATCTCAAAAGACGAGTTCGACGATTTGTTCAATATAAGTGGCTTGCTACTCGTGGAGTGGATGAGGAATCTATCCTACGTGGGTTGCCTGCTGATCTACGTCGTGATATCCAACGCCACCTTTGTTTGGACCTTGTCCGACGTGTACATTTCTACTCTACTATTTAAACCTTTTTCTTACTATTGTTTAATGCTTCAGAAATCAGAAGCCCTTGAAGATTTTTAGCTTAGGCAACTAGGTATTCCATGTTCCTTTTGTTGCAATTTACACGAGTTCTATACCCTTATCAATTAAGGATAAATAACAATGATAAGCAGGGACTTCTATCAATGCATGCCGACCATCTATACCGAGCACCAAATAAAGTCAACCAAATTTAACTTGGGGTAATTGGACTAGTCCTTTAATATACATTAAAGTCTTGTACTAGTGGACAATCTTGCATGTGTTGTTTAGTTGTCAAAATACATTGGCTGCCTTTTGAAAAATTCTGTTCATGTATCCAATCATGACTGGTTTCATGTTCAATTATGATTGACAGTGTAATTAAGACTTATGCTCCCATCCAAGCAGTTTGATGGAGCTTTTGGATTCTGACCTTTGAATCAGATGCTACTGGGTACTCGGTAGTATTTAATTAAGGATCTAGGTTACCATCCTTGAGAATACGTGAAAAAGTTTCAGGAATACTAGTTCCTTTTGATTCAACTTCAAATCTTATCATCAAACTGATCTATCTTTGCTCAGGGTGTTCTATATATGAAAAGCAGGTTCTCGACCATTCTGATTGAGATAACATTTCTGTGTAATTTTTGGATAACATTCTTAATTCTCCTCTTATGCAGGTCCCCTTCTTTTCTCAAATGGATGATCAGCTACTTGATGCAATATGTGAGCGTCTAGTATCTTCCCTAAGCACCGAAGGTACATATATTGTTCGAGAGGGGGACCCAGTAACCGAAATGCTCTTTATAATCAGAGGCAGATTGGAGAGTTCTACTACAAATGGAGGCCGGACTGGTTTTTTCAACTCCATTACATTGAAACCTGGGGACTTTTGTGGGGAAGAGCTATTATCATGGGCTTTACATCCAAAATCCTCTCTCAACTTGCCTTCATCAACTAGAACAGTCAACGCCTTGAATGAAGCTGAAGCTTTCGCATTGAGAGCAGAAGATCTGAAGTTCGTTGCAAACCAATTCAGACGCCTTCACAGTAAAAAGCTGCAGCATACTTTCCGCTATCACTCTCATCACTGGAGGACATGGGCAGCATGCTTCATACAGGCTGCTTGGCGTCGGCACAGAAAAAAAGTAATGGAACATAGTCTGACCACATCAGAATCCATCAACTATGATGACAATGAGGCTGATGAGAAAAGGGAACAAGAAGGGGACAACAAGGTTTCAGATGGTGGTTCAGGTTATTCTCAGAGAAGAACGAATTTGGGGGTGACAATTCTAGCGTCAAGATTTGCTGCGACCACAAGAAGAGGAGCTCAAAAGATCAAAGATATGGAGATGCCAAAGTTACGAAAGCCTGAGGAGCCTGACTTCTATGTTGATGATCAGTAGTTTTGTTAATCAGAATTGGGTATATATGGCCACAGCTAGGGATGACAATGGGTAGGGTTCGGTTCGGATTTTACTATACCCATATCCATATCCATTTTTTATGACTCAACTCATATCTATATCCATATCCATATCCATCGATTTTTACGATTTACTACCCAGATCCAAATTCATTGGGTTGTTCGGGTTTTTGGATATCTATCGGGTTATATAGCACATAAAAATATAACTTCTAAATAGAAAATATAAAGAACAGATTTTTGCAAACACTCCAAATCAAAATTACTTTAATAATAATAAGTCAAGATTTTGATTTGTATCTATTAAAAAACCATAAAATTGGAATAATAAAAATCATAATGTCTAATACAAAAACAACATACATTTTTCACAATTTAGAACTGGAATAAAGATTGAAATAATCAAAGCTTCAAATTGTCTTTGCGTGAACTTCACAACATTCAAAACTCCATCTCCATGTCATTTGCATTATTATCATCCTGTAAGAAAATAAAATATGATGAAAAATGTGAGCATTGAGGAGTAAAGTGGAGATTTTAAAATTGTTTCTTCTCATAAAATATTAATATTTTATTTTATTTAACCATAAATATTCAAGAAAAAATAGAAAAAATAGAGTTAATAAAAAACGGGTAAGATATGGGTATCCATGGTTCGGGTTATCACTAGACCCATATCCAAATCCATATCCACATCCATTTTTCAACATCTATTTAAAATCCATTTTTTAGCCTCCATATCTATTTTTTTAGGTTTGGTAGTGCGGATATTAATCAGGTTGAAAACTCGCTGCCATCCCTAGCCACAACTATACCATGTCACATGCTTATCAGAAAACCTACTTATGAATCTGGAAACCTAACTAGAATATCAGCTCATTTAACTACATGCTAAGAACTTAAGGGGAAAAAAGATTTGTGGGGTCCACATTCTTGTTAAGAAAAGAGGGGAGAATGGGTTTGACAATTTTTTGTCGTATCCAGAAATATTATTTATGATGCTATATCTTTGCGAGCGATGCAAATATTGATGTGAGCAATCAGCTGCAGCGCTCATTTATCCCCTTCAAGTTAAGGTTTTAGATTCATTTGGTTAGTTTATCCCTTGTGTAATCACTCAAGTATGGTTGCATTTTTACATGTTATATTGAAGTTACAGTATACGTTGATGTTGTTAAATTTATGTATAGCTTTTCTGTGTTTTGTATAGTTACGTGTAATGTTTATTTTAGGTAAAGTGAGGTTGTTTTGCATAGAGAAGTTGGCCTTAGTTTTTTTTTAATAGTTGTTTGTATATAAGCATAAACTGACTTGTGTAAAACTTGAAGTGAGATAAATAAAAGGCAGTCCTTATTTAGCTTCTCTCTTCATTTATGACGAAATCTTTCATGGTATCAGAGCAAGGCGACAAAATTGCAATCGATCGTCATTCTTGATCGATTGGCTTGGGGATATTGCAGGCAGTCAATTGTCGATCATCATCAACAGTTCTATTTTTGGTTGTCTTGAGGGAGCAACTGGATCAAGGGACCAAAAGTTAGGGTTTCGGGAACTTTGTTTTCTTCTCACGGGTGTGCATCCTATCTGAAAAGCTTGTGATGATGAAAGGTTTTTCACACGATTCACCTGCTGGATTGACTCTTGATCCCAAATTGATAGTTTTTCCTAAAGAAACTCCAATACATCTTCAAGGATCAGACTATCTAGGTATGATTTTAGTTACTGCAATCTTAACTGGAAATAACTTTCTGAGCTTGAGTAGATTAGTTAAAATAGTTCTAGGAGCTAAGATGAAATTAGGATTTGTCGATGGCACTTGTTAGAAACCTAGTCCAGGATCTGTTGACTTTGATAAATAGATTAGGACAGATTACATGGTTCGATCATGTATTTTGAACTCCATGTCAAAGGATATAGTCGAAGCCTTCATTTATACAAATTATTCCTGAGAACTTTGGTCAGATTTGGAAGAAAGGTTTAGAGAAAGTAATGGTTCATTGTTGTATCACTTATAAAGACAAATTAGTGCAACATCACAAGGAACTATGTTTGTAGCTAAGTACTTTGCTAGTTTTAAGAAATTATGGGATGAACTCTAATGTCTCATGCTTGTCCCGCAGTATACACGGTAGCACAGTTTGTTTGTGGAGCGCCTAGGGCTCTAACTGATTTGACTTTCTTAAATTAGCTGATGCAATTTCCCATAGGTCTAAATGAGAGTTATGATTATATTAGGAATCAAATCTTGGTTAATGAACCTTTTCCATCTATCAATAAGGCCTACTCTATGGTTTTAAGGGTAGAAAAGCAAAGGGAGGTGCAAATGGTTTTTGAAGGAGTGGAGCATAGTGTTTTGTCAGGAAATACTAAGAGTGTTACAAATGGAGGAGGGAAACAATCTAGGCATAAATGGGGCAATAATGACAAGGGTGAGATGCACTGTTCTTATTGCAAGAAGAACAGTCATCTAGAAGAAAATTGTTTTAAGTTCACTGGTGTACCAAACTGGTACAAGGAGCTGCAGAATAGGAGAGGCAAAGGAAGTGGGAAGTCCTATACAGCTAATGTAGTGAATGAAGATAATTCATTAATTGTAGATAACAATAAATTAGTGGCAGATACAACAGTTGATACCTCCAATCCTCCATTATCTGAATTGATCAAACAAGAATTGTTGAAGTTGGTGAAGAATAAAGTAATCTCAGATCCTCTCATGGTGAACCTGACACATCTTTCAGATTTTGCTAGTACACTTCCTTTTCTGGCTCTTTCTAGTCTTGATGACGTAGGTTTAGATTCATGGATATTAGATACAGGAGCCTCAAATCATATGTGTATGGATATTTCTTTGTTAACTAAACCTGTTGTACCTAACACTTCTATACCTGTATATTTGCTTGATGGAACTCAGAATCGTGTACATCACATTGGTGATGTTTTCTTACCAAATAAACTTGTCTTGACAAAAACTTTACATATACCTACTTTCAAGTTCAACCTTTTGTCTATTAATAAACTTGCAACCATATCCTCTGTTACCTTCACATTTTATCCAAATTACTGCATTTTGTAGGACCTGACGACTAACCAAATATTGGCAATTTGTAAGGCTATAGGTAGGCTATATATCCTAGACAAGGATTCCTTCAATGCTGACACAATAACCAGATATTTTTTGTGCATTGTTGATAGTAGTACCAATAATGTTCATTCTATGTCTATGCATAAACTTTTGCATCAACGTTTAGGCCATGTTTATGACATTGTACTTAGACACATTGTTTCTTTTGATAATAAAATTGCTGGTGTAGTTGGTGTTTGTGACATTTTCCCATTTGCTAAACAACACAAATTGTCATTTCCTTCTAGAACTATTCATATTTCTCTGTTTTTCAGTTAGTGCATGTAGATATTTGGGGTCTGATAGGATTGAATATTCTTATATTCTCCTATATATTTACATGTGATTTCAATCTTATTTTTAAGATAAAATGCTCAATTTGTGTTAAATTTATGTTGACTGCTAGGTTGAATTTGTTGATATATTTTTGAGGAAAAAAAACAAAATTTTCTAAAGTAAAATTGGAGTATAATTGTTTATTAAGATAAGGAAAAAATTTGAAAAGGCTGCGTACATTAGGGCTGTGCATTAAACGCACAGCTCATTCGTTAATAAACGTATGGAGTTAACACTGAAGGGTTGTGAGCAATGTATAGGATTTTGTACTGTACCGGCCAGAAAACGGTACGAAATCAGTAACATCGTTACCGGCCGCAAATTTCGGTCGGTACCGGTGTTTACCGATCGGTACCGGCTGGAACTAAAAATTTCGGCCGATACCGTAAGTTCTGGAAATTGCAAGGACTAACTTGCAATTTCTGAAAGCTCCTCTCTCTTCATCGTCTCTGTCGATCTCTCTCTCTCGATCTCTCCCCGTGAAGTCGCCATCTTCTGCTCAGCCTCGTTGCCGTCTTGTCCTCGCCGTCGACGTCTCCTCCTCCTTCAACTGCTGGTTCGTCCTCCTCGGCGTCTCCTCCTCGTGGCTCGCGATCTCTCTCTCTTCCTTCAACCTCAGCCCACTCCTTCAGTCCTTCCTCCGAAATGACGGTCAAAAGCACAGATCAAAAGCACAGATCAGTACAGAAACTTGAACTACCAATCAAATAGAGGGAAATGATGAGAAATCACCTGAGAGAAGAGGTAGAGCTGGCGGTAACTCGACGATCGGATCTGCAGAAGAAGAAGATGTTGAAGGCGATAGGAGACGAGGACAGCGATGACGATGCGATGATGTTGAATGCAAATAACCCCAGATCTGAAAATTACTTCCCAAAAGTTAGCATCTACTTCTGTGATCTTCAAAAAAAAAAACAAAAATGTGATGGATAAAATCGAGGACTATCAAAGCTTGAAGGAGAAAAGTTAGATAAAGAGTATTTTCAATAACCCCAATCCCAATATGATAAACGGCCATGGTTATGCCATGGTTCACCTATATCTATATGCCACGATTCACCTATTAATAATTTAACATTAATAGATTTAATTAATGTTAAATTATTATAAAATTAAATATAAATTAAATTAAACTAAAAATTTTAAAATAGTAATAAAGAATATTATTTTACTTATAAAAATTTTAACATTTTAATTAAAAAGAAAATATTAAATAATTTATTTTAGTTTATAAATATCGATTAATTTATGAAGACTAGTTGATTTCTTAATAAATTGACTGGTTTATAACAAGTAT
>JANIHZ010000209.1:28291145-28304650 GCA_027478365.1 Erythroxylum rufum | reverse complement strand
TTCGGAAACCACAAACTACTCCTCCTTTTACTATTCACGATGAAAGATAAAATGCCCAACGTGTTCTGCACAAACCTCAAAGCTCCTTGCACCGACCCTGTAGCTTCACTAGGCAAAATAAAAGATTACGAGTGTTTTAAAACTCTCCTATGCGTTATGTTTTTCGCCAACTTCAAGTCTCCAAAAAATCTCCCCCTTTGTAGCCTCCTCTCCGTAGCCATAAATTGATTTTTTTACCAGTCAAAGCTTACTCCCTTGCTCCACGTTATCTGCTGCTTCGTATCCTGTGCACTGTAAATGAAAAAATCAGATTTTCTGCTTGTCTTAGGTCTGCGCCGACCTCCATCGTCCGTAGCACTAGCTTCTTGTTAATTCTGCGCCACCGCACCACTCTTGCTGTCCCCTTGTGCTTGATTTCTGTGCGTTGATGTAGCTTCCTTATTTTCCAAACGACGCCTCTCATCTTCACTCTAATCGGCGCTGTTTGTTCTCTTTTATTTCACGCTGTTCATTTGAACGCCCGCTGTCCTTCTCTGTTGTTTCCGCACTCTGTTTTCATTAATTCAATCAGATGAGCTTAAAGTGATTTGTTGCCAGCTGTCTAATAAAACTTTTATGCTTGGGCCTCCAATTTCCTTGTCTCTTTGATTAAATTTCTCCAGCTGCCGTACTATCTACTGTTCCTCTTTTGTCAATTTGTTCACGCCTAATGCATGCTCTCCAGCTGCTTCCAAGTCTCTTGCTGTCCAATTACTTGCTTTTTCATATGTTGCAACGCACGTTCACTGCTCCTTCAAGTTGACGACAATTAAATTGCTTGTGCGTAAATTTCTCCTTTTCTCTTGTTATTGATTTTACAATGCCTTTTATTAAAAAGCCAGCCCTCTTGTCTTCGTTAATTTCATTCCACTGTGCGTTCGTAGGTCTCTTTGTAAATTAAACCTATGCTGGATTTGCGTCAACGTGAGATGTACCTCTCAAGTCTCCATTTAATTTCCTCCTTTGGAAATGCGTATTTCAGCTGTGCTTTTAATCCTCACTGTTGCTGATTTAATTGCTGCTCTTCATTGCCGCATGTCTTCCTCTCATTAATCAACGCAGCTCACAATTTAAATTCCCCTAGCCAATTGATTTTGTCCTTGTAGCAATCCTCCAGCTGGCTGTCCTCGATTGCTTGCTTCCACTTTAATCCCATTTAAATTATTTAGCTGTCCGATGCTGTTGTTAACGTGTCTCTTCTCTATACTCATGCATCCCTCTGTTCCTATAAGACAAGCAATATGTCTATGTATCAGTGACGGCACTATCTCATGTTAAGACCCAAGATTAAAAAAAAAACTCCTATTAAAAACCCTTGTGCGTTAAACGCACCAGCTGTGTTTAACGCACAGCTGCGTTAAGGCATGCGTTAACAAACGCATGCAACGCAATTCCATTTTCTTTTTTTTTCTTTTTTTTTTGCTTTAGAAAATTTTGCTGTTTTGGTCTCAAAAATATTTCAATAAATTCAACCTAGCGGTCAACAAAAATCGAACATAAATTGAGCATTCTATCATAAAAATAGGATTGAAATCACAAGTAAATGCATAAAAAAAAAAAAATTCAATCATATCAATAATTGAGTGTTGTGTGATGATATTTTAACTATGAGTTTCGAGTTAGAATTTTGAATTTGACTGTGAATTTGAAAATGAAGCATTTTATGAATTTATTATGATTATTATATGACAAATGATCATTTCAACGGTTTTGCTTATTCTTCTTTATAAACTTGTTACCCACGAGCGTAAAGCTCACCCTCCTTTTATTCCCATCTCCAGGTGATGAGAACGGGATCGGATGAAAGAAAGTAAAGGCCTTTGTTTGGTTATGCACATGTTGTATTTTAAGTTAGATTGTTGTAAGAATAAGACCTTAGACATATGTTGATTAATTTTGGGGTTTTGTATCTTTTGTGTTCGGATTTTGATATTGATGATTGCAATATGGCTTAGAATGCCAATAAAGTTTGTAAACATTTATTTTAGGAAGTTAATGAGACATGGATTTGTGTGTGGAATTGAAATGTGAGTTTGTGTATGAATATGGCATGTGAATTATGGATGGATGTTAATGAGTAGAAATATGAATTTGTATGCGGATAAGGTTGAATTGAAATTAAAGTATACTTTAGGAAGTTATCGATTTGAGATGATAAATCTTGAATACGATTTTTTTAATTTATATATGTAGTATGTGTTATGGAAAAGGAATATAGAAATGGTGCGAGACTTTAAGCTTCATGATTTCTTTGGATTACGCTTACGTTTGTATGGCGAGAAATAATAAGCATACATTTTATGGTTCAAGTGTTGGACTCTAGAAACAAACAGGGTCCAACATATGTGGCATAGCTCAAGCAAGAGGTTGGGTTCCGAAATCGGTGCCCAACAATTGTGGTATCAGAGCAAGAAAATGAAGTGATGAGGGTTAAGGTATGATTCGTTTCTAAAGAGTTGGGTTTCAAAAACAGTACCCAATAAGGTCGTTGGGAAATTATGATGAAATTCAATTCTACTTGGTAGTAAAATAAATTTATACTTTTTGAAAATTTTAAATTTTATAATATGATTAATGTAAGTATAAATGTAAATTGTATTATATTATGAAATTTGATCTTTTCTCTTACATTTTTTTCTATTCAATTTCTAAGATAAGTTCATCACTACTAGCATTGCAGTCATACATGTATATAATTTTTAATAGTTGCAATATAGACTAGATGGGACAACTCCATAAGTTGAGTAGAGATTGGAAAGTAAAAAATTCTAGCTCTTTTAGAACCTATGTTTTCTTTTATAATATGACTTAGACCTTTTGGTAATTTACTTGTAATATATTTTAATTTTAATTAAATTTATAATTAAGTTTAATCAAATACTAATTGAGCATAAATAACTTCCAATATCTATTATTGGTCTTTATTTATGAAGTATCTTATATTTGATTCTAAAATTTATCAAAGTTTAGGTTTAAGTGAACATGAATAAATTACCTATTATTTCTTCAATCATTCTTTATGTGTAGCCGTTAAATTCTTAAATATGTTATCAATAGATATAAATTATAACCTTAAATCTTATTTAAAAAGTTTCTTTAATTTATCATTGATTCTCTAATTAAATAATTTACATTTATAAATTAAGATTGACGTAGAACAACACGTTATGACCATCTAAACTTTAAAAATGTCAAAGTGGTTTAACTAATCTTTTATATATAATTTTTCATATAATTTGATCCTTTCATCATACAATATTCCAATTAGATATAAAGCATAAAATTACTGTATACTCTAATTGAGTCTAATCATATTAGTTATATTAATAACATTTCAAAACTATTTTAAAAAATGTTATTCCAACTTGACTACGAAATTTTTGAATCAATGCTAATTGAAAACAAGGGAACATTCTTTCTAATCATTTTAGGGTGATGAATCTTATATTGATTACTTAACTACCTTTGTATAATTCATACTATATCTAATGATTGCCGATTGAGCTACCAAGGATAAGTTATAAAGTAGTACTAAAACCTAATAATCTCTGTATGAGATACTTTATAGATCTTAAAATCAAAAGATCACTTATACAATCATTATACCAAGAATTTATATAGACATACAAGAAATGTTTAAATAGAATTCTCATATGAAGTTAGTTCAATGAAATTTGTTCTCTAAAAAGCATTCAAACATTTGTTTGAGTATTTATATTCTTTAGTATATGAGAATGATTACTTTTATAAGGAAGAACACAAAATGTGATAGTCTTTATACTCTATTTATATACAATCTCAATAGAATAATGACTATGAACAATTTAGGAATAATATACAAATGCAATATGATTCTCATGATTATAATCTCATCATAACTTTATTTGCAATGTACATTTATCTCATGGATGCTATCTTATACATTAAATAAGATTTTCTTTAAATAATTATTTCACAAAAATTACAATCAACTAATTGATTGTAGTGTATAAACTAATAGTCCTATGATGTCATCTAAAGGATTTCCCATATTTTAATAAAAATTGTAATGCTCATAGAAGAAAAACATGTGTACATTTCTGCTCATATTTTGAAATGGAAAAATGTTCCTTTGAAATTATAATTCTACCAAGTCTTGTACCTCTTTCTTCACATAAAATTCCTGATGATGTAAATATTCTAGAAGGCATTTTAAGATCAAAAGAATACCATTGAATGAGACAAAGATGGGGGCTTATGAAGCTAACTGTTTCCATTAGTCTAGAGTAGACATCGACACTCAAATCTATTAGAAGAAGATACAATTCAAAAAGTTCATAATGGCATTAAAAAAAGACAAAATTCATGTGAGTTTAGATAACATGCAAGTATTGTATAACCTTTTTTTTATATAGATTTAGACATTGCATCATTTTTTTTAGATATTTTAGATATTCACATTTAAACTCATAACTGAAGCAAATTTTCATCTTACAATCCTTTGATTCTCTCTTTATGGTCATCTTTTTAGTTATTGAAAGTGGGTTGCTACTGTCAGTTAGAGGTTTAACTGATATAATTTTAAAACAATAAGATTTTTTGTACATTCTAAAACGTTAAAGTCCAAGTTTTATTTTACAAAAGTATATTTTTAACCTTAATATTTATACTAAAATTCAAGTTAAACCTAATATTTTATAACATCCCAAAGAACCGTAACATTGCAAAATCATATAAATTTAACCCTAAATTAACATAATCTTTTGTGAGTTATACTTCTACCAATTAATTTCATGTTAATGTTAATGTGGCACTTGTTTATTTTTGATTACTTATATTAAATCCATACTGCCACATTGAAGCCATATGATACTAGGGGTCCTACTTACTTAAGTTAAATCATAATTATCTCAATTATCCCTAATTTCATATTAATATTAAGAAATTAATTATCTCTAATTATCTCTAGAGTGATTTGTTGTAAAACTTCTATTACCTTTCATTGTTTTTCCTATTACTAAGATGATTCTTGTCTTAATCTTTAAAGGTTACTATAACTACTTATATGTGAGATGCTTTATTACCATAATATGAAAAAAGCTATGCTAGATGATCCACTTTTATTGAACAAAGGAACTACACTCAAAAACAAAATTATTGTAGTATGATAAAGCCAAAGAAATGTTAAATGATCTGCTCACTAACCTAGTCAATAACCCATCAACCATGTTTCTTATGATTACTAATGGTTGTTAATGATTTTAAGAGAAGACAATGTTTTGGGCGGTTGATAAAGATTTTGGGCAACTAAGCTTTAAACAAGGAAGCTAGGGTTTCCATAAAAGAAGAAAACTTTTGTCTGGCAATGAAGTTACTAATCTAAAATTAGGATTAGGTTAAATTAGAATAAATGTGAAACTAGAATTATTTAGGTCTAATTAAGATTATCTAGGATTAATATTAAATTTAATTTAATTAGGATTAATTAATATTAATTAAAATTTATTAGGATTAATATAAAATTAAGGATAATTGAAATTCTTACAGTTTAAATTAAGTGAGTGAGACTCATATTACCACTTGACATCTACGTGACAATATGGATCCTATATAAATAATAAAATATAAAAAGGATATGCTACTTAACTATCAGAAATATAATTTAATTAAACGTTTTGTTAATTTAGAGTTAAATTTAAATAGGTTTAAAATGTTAAAGTTCTTTTTGAATGCTTTAAAATGATAGGATAGCCAATATTTTGGTACAAATATTAGGATTAAAAATATACTTTTTCCACCAATATTTTATTGCAAAAGTTATGATTTAACAAGGGCTTTTACCTATTTTAAATCAATGAATGTATTCCATGTCTACACTATGTTGCACCCTAAATATGATTGATGGGATTGCAAAGAAAATAATATTGGAGAAGTCAAAACACAATATAACTTCAAGCAACTCCTCTATAGTTATAAAATTTGCAGACTTGCAATCTTTTTAAGAAGGCCACATGGCATTGTCTTGACTACACTTTATCCCCATATCCTTGACTCTTTTTAGTACAGGGAATTCTCCAGTTATTGATAAGGAAACATATAACAAATGTATTCCAAGAACGACTTTGTAAATGTACATAGTTATACATATAACATAAACTCTTTGACAATGGTAAATTATAAGGGTGGCTCATCTAAAATTGTTGGAAGGATAATTATGCTTTATATAAAAACATGCCTTTTGCAAAGCCTAGTAGGGGATTTGAAGCAATGTGAAGATGACCAGACACCAATCTTATTGACTCAAAGGCTTAATACAAAAATTTAATTCATAAAATAAAATTTCAATTAGAATGCCATTATCAATCAATATAAATTTCATATAGTAATTACCTACTAAAGCTACAATGATCATTATTGGGGTTATGTAAATATGAATTTTAAAATCATAAAAAATATGTATTGTCTCTTTTGTGGCTTTGTGAGTATTTATGCCACTTCTTTTTCATGATAGGCCTCTTTCTTAAATTATGATTTTGTCATTATGAGCTCTCCTAAAATTATAAACACATCACCCCAGTCATGGCTCTTCCTTGGTTAGCTCTTTCTAGTATATTTTCTAATACTTTCTAGAGGCCTAAATAACTCAATTATTCTTATTTCTGGGTAACCTCTATCTTATTTCCTTGTCTTTAAGGAATTACCTTCAATTCCCTTTATGAAAAAAACTCTTCTACCATTTTTCTTAAGTCACATTTTTTTTAAATTTTATGTCCATAATCACAATGATATCTAAATTGGTACTTTTTCAAGAGGCCTTATAAAGAATAGGTTTAGTTGGGTCTGCAAGATAATTTTTTTGAATGTGATTAGAGATTTAATTTGAAGAAATAGGAAGTTATAAGATATATGTGCCACCTTTATGACTTTGATTACCTTGACTTTTACCTTATTTGTTTTGTTTCAGCCCATTGACATGATGACTCACCCCATGTCATAGGAAAGAAAATGACTAATGTATAATGGCATCATGAGATAAAACAATCAAGAAGAATGAGAAACCAATTATCTGTTCTAAAAAATATTTTAATAGATATACATAACGTATATCTATTAGATAATTTCTTTTATGTTCTTCCCTTATCATGGTTATGTAACAAATGATCCATCATTAATAATATAATTGTTCCCTTCTTTTTCATTTTATCTTTCTTACCTTATTCTCTCTTGGTTCCTTCCATACTCTTCTTCTTCCTTATTCTTGTGATTTACAATTAATTGGTCCAACAATTTAGTATAACATTTGATATTATAGTGGAAGAAGCTCAGTTGTGGCATCAATAAGGGAAGGCATTCAAGGTATTAAATTACAAAATTTATAAGAAAATGTGAAAAGTTTGATCAAAGCTTAGGTCAAAAGTGAGAAGTTGTTCATCAAAATTCAAAATTAGACAAATAGACATGACAAAAAAATAGATGAGCAAAATCAATGTTTAATAAGTTTATACATATATTTGGAATAAAATCATGAAGCAATGAAAGGAGGAAGGAAAAATACAAGTATCATCTTAAAGATCGCTATATAAAATGAAGGGTCCTTAGTAACCACTAGTTTTTTTTTAAAAAATCAACTTCATCATATTTAAAGGGATTAATGTCAAGGGATTAGTTTTGTTTTATTAGATCACTGATAGGTGTAGATCGTACGATGTTTTTATAGGTATTTTCGTGCATTTTCAATTGTTTCCTATACGATTATCATGTGTATAGGCTTAGAATTGTGTTATTATTAATGTTTGTGTGGCTTAGAGCCTGAATTCAATCTTAATTTTATGTTTCAAGAGTTTTTTTTTTAATGTGTTTGTGTGTGTTGGAAATCAGGAAATTAAAGAATGAAGAAGATATAGGAAGCATGAAGGACATCATGATCATAATAGGCATTCTATGGGAGTGGCATGGCTCTCTACCATGATCGTGACATTGAGTATGATAGTGACAAAAAGTGATGATCAACGTCCCGTAATCATTCTGGGAGGTTTTCCAGGTGCAACTTTTTTCGTGTTTTGAGAGTTTGGAGTGATTTTTGGAACTAAACAAAGTGGAGAAACCATAGACATAACCCTAGAACCCTAAATCACTATATAAGAACATGAAAAAATTGAAAACAAGTAGTAACCATTACATCAAAGTAGTTCAAAGTGGAGAGATTAAAGAAGAGCTTCAGGAAATTCTAGCCTTCAAGATCAAGATGTCAAACATTTTTTTAACTCTTTTCCTTTTATTTTCTTCATAGTTCTTAATATGTAATTGGATTTATATTATGTATAACATGTTTATAGATTTCTAAATCTAGATTAGGAATTATTCTGGAATTATTTTGTGAACTTTAATTATTATTCATTTCAATACATCTTTGGATTTTTGGGATAATTATCATGCATATGCTTGATAATAAATTGAGAGTGACTTAAAGTAATTAGTGTTAAGGTGTGCCACGAGAGCTGGCAACTTAATAGACTCATAATTATCATATTATTGAACAATTGAAGAGATATCTTAATTGTGAAATTAATTATCTATATGATTACTTCAAATTTAATTGAATAAGTTATGAATAGTTTGTGAATTGAGAGATTAAAAATTTATAAATATCGAATTCAATTAGGGTTTAGACCTTGAGAGAGAGTAATCAAAACCTTGGGATATCTTAGATCAAATATAGATTGAATAGGAATAGGGTAGCTCCTAAATATTAAGCTTTGATCAATCTCAATTTTATTAGTAGCTCACTTGTTTATTTATTTGATTGTTTCATTTTAATATTTTTGTTATTTATTTTAATTCAAACCAAATTCTTAGTACCTTAGACAAAGCTCTATTTAAATTATTTAGGTGTTTATAGTCCTTATGGGAACGATACCCTTGATACTACAAGATATGATTTGTGTACTTATCGTATTGAAAGTTTTATTACCATATAAACCTTGCCCAACAATCACATCCTTGACAACCTCAAATTTAAAATAGCAACCATGCATTTAAAGGGGGAAAGTTTAATGATATTACTGACTATTCTTAACAAATAGAAGTAGCTACCCTGAACCACAAATTTGATGAGGAAAATTTTGAAGACTTAATTGGGGATTTAAAAGAATTGAAACAAGAATAGATGGTGCATGAGTACTAGACACAATTCGACTGTCATTTCAACATGTTGACATTACCTAAAATAACTTGGTTAGATTTTTTTGAAGGTTTTGAAACTAGAATTAGAGATGGTTATTAAACTTCTTGATCCATAAAATTCTTAGTAAGCCTACGCTCTCTCCAAGAAGTAAGAACCAGTGGTGGCTGCGAAAGCCAATCTGTATCAGTTTAGAGAAGGTATCAATTCTTCTTATAGCCAAGGTAATACAAGGAATGGTTTCTTTGTAATGGAAACTATACAAGGATCGAAAATCCCAATGCGTAACTCTACTAAAGAAATTCTTCCTAATCCCAAAAATTAAAGAAATTTTTCTCAAGTAAATTACAATAAGAATAACCAAACATCAAGAATTGTTAATAACAAAGAATTTAATAAAAAGAGAACAAAGGGTTTATGTTTCTAGTGTGACGAGAGGTATACATCAAGGCATAGGTATCAGAAAAAACAATTCCATCTATACATGGTGGATGGAGATAAAGGATTGACAATGAAAGAGAAAAAGATTAATAACGGATAAATTATAGAGCAATTGCTACTCAATGTAACTCTTTAAGTGATGGTGAGAATAAATGAGGAGGAGTTTAAACAAATTAGAGTAAATGGAATCCATTAGAAGAGGATAACATATGTATTAATCAATAACAGAAATACACATAAATTTTCAGGATGTATTAATAGTGAAGGAAAATAATAATGAAATTCATAAAATAACTTTGTTTTGAAACAAGTCAAGAGTTAGTCTCAAACTTAATTGTCACTAATATTATAAGAACTTCGTATAAAACATGCAATATCTAAAATTACAACAAACATATAGATTATACATTAGGAGGCTGTGGCATAGTTATTAGGGTGAAATGGCTAATCACCCTAAATGATGTTTTATGCAACTATAGGGATCATACGGTGTAGTTTAACTAGAAGGTCGATTGGTTACATTGATAACAATCCACTATGGGTATCTTAAAGTGTTGCAATAGTTCCATTATTGTCTCTGTTGGCAAAGACTTTTCTAAATTAATCTTAACAGATGCATCCATTAGTAACTAGTTTGTTTTTGTTAAGTTTATAAAATGTGTAGGGAATTGAGGTGGTAGAGGAAATTGTCTTGATAGTGGTAGTGTTGTTTGATGATGGTGTCCAAGAAAGACATGAGGATGTGGCTACTAAAGTGTGGTTTAGCCCATGAAAGGAACTTATGGTTGAACCTGTGTATAAGCCCATACCTAAGCTTGTACTTGGACTAATGTTTATGCTTAAGCATGCTTATATGTGGATAATTAGTTGACTATAACTACTAAAACTTAGAACTGGTATGCCAATCTTTTTTAGGATGTTAATAGAGGAATGTGTGATGATTTGGTTTAGTGAGCATGAATTTTCTCCTCACTAAATGTGAGGAATTGTTACCTATTATTAGTTAAATAAAATAATTGAGGATCATAAAAGACATAACTAGACAAAGCTTTAGTTTACTACAAATAGTGTTAAATGATGAATACGGAATAGTCTGCTATTCCTTCCCTACTTAAATATTATTCTTATGTTGATAAGGAAGATTTGTATAATGAGAAATTCTTCATGAGTGTCAGGAATATCTCCTAATTTAGACATTCATACACTCAAATTATATGTAGTAGAAATAAAAATAAATAGAATAAGAATTGTGACAAACATAAGAGGACTCAAGTGAAGTATATTTTCTTTTGTGAAACTTGTTATATAGCTATCTCATTATTATGAAAAATGAGGAAATAATTACTTTAAATATCATTAAGACTAGTAGTTTAATATAAAGTTACCTCTTTAAATTGTTTACCTTTATTTTCAATGAATAAATACACAAATAAAGCATCACCATAATCTTACCATGGTTGTTTCTATTGTGTTAATAAATAGGCGTATCAAACAAGCATCCTACTTTTTATAGCATGACAATCATGCAAATTATTACAGCTTCAACAATAAGCCTGTACAGTGAAACACATTTCTCCCTTCTCAGTTTCACATCAAATATTAAAAGTTTTGATACATGATAGTAGGTGTGACTATAGATCAGTTATTGAAGTACTTTGTTCTATATAGTATCTAAAACCTTCCAAAGTTACCAAAAAATCTATAGCTTTTAGATGGTATATGATCCATGAATATTAATATGCTTTTGTGAATTATTGTTATTGGAAATTTTCATTTGGAATGTGTAAATCTATGTTTCATTTGTTCTATTAATTTAAGCAGTGTCTAAAAAACATCAACTCGTCTATTAGGACTTTCTGATTCCATTAATTGGTTTAGTCTGGCCCATTTCTAAAGCTAAGTTTGTTCAAGAATTTTCATTTTAAACCTTACAAGATTGGAGTGAAATAGCTTTAGATAAGCTATGGGTCAAACAGAGATTGTTCTTTTTTAATCATTGTCTCAGGAACTTACCATATTCAGTCTTCAAAGCTCATAATAGGTGAAAAAAACTGAAGGGGGTAGTCATTTCGCAAACTTTCCGTTTCGTTTCTAGCAAACAAAAAAATCAGAAAAATAAGAGAATCAAAAATAAATCAACACCGAAAATTTGGTAATGCAGTTCAGCACACCTTGCTTACATCTGCGGGGCCCTCACCCAGCTTAATAACTTTCACAGAAGTACAATAGATTTATCCAAGTACAACCACCTCTTACTAACCTCGTCAAAGGATTTTCTCAATAAATCTTTTAACGAAAGAACAATAAACGAATAACTCAAGTTATTAGAATAATAAAGAACAAAAACTAAATACACTTGAGATAGAAAAACAACTCTCCTAAATATGCTGCTTCAATAATGAAAGAACGGAAAGTTGTTCATCTAAAGATCTGCTGTGAGGCTTCAATATCTTCACATAAAATCCCAACAAAAAATAGCAGCAAAAAGAAACGAGAACTTTTGGAGTTTTTGCAGACCAACACCAAAAAAGAAAACCACAAAATTAACACTCCATCGATAATGAACAGCCCAATAAAATCATGCAAACACCATAGAAAAACCAGCTACCAAAATCCTCACGCTACACACCAAAGAAGCTCTCAATGGTTGCTCAAAACAGATTGGAAAACATAGAAGAAGTGAAGGAGTTCCTGCAGTAGAAACATACTCTCACTGTCTGAGCCACCAAAGCACCACAACACTAGCCAGAGCACAGCAAAGTAAAGATGAGAGCTCTCCTAGTTAGTCACCATCACTAACATTACGTGAAAACCCACACCACTTTTGGTTTTCTAGTTTTTTAACATCAGTGACATGTCCACTCTAATTAATGCTCCCACACACTTTGATGCCCACTGCACTCTAATTAATGCTCACACACACTTTGATGCCCACTACACTCTAATTAATGCTCACACACACGCAGGATACACCAAGAGACTTGTCTCACATAACACACGTATAATCAGCTCTCTTCCCATATCATGTTGTAGTTGCATGTGTTTCTTTTTATTGAACATCAATGCATAACACCGCAACCACTGCTTTTCCACACAAGAGATTCACTTCAACTATTTGTTGGAGACGTGTACGACACCAATAATAAGAGTCCTACTACACTGTTGATTGCAAGACTTCCACACAAGATGCACATCCTCTATGGATAGAATCATACATGAAATTCACCAACACATCTTGCCAAGATATACATCAATTAGAGGTAGAACTCTATCACAACTAGAAGATTATCATCAATAGCTTTTTGAATCCAAGTCATTATCCAATTAATATTTTATATGTCTAATTAATAAATAATTCCAAAACTAATTATTGAGGTATATAACATATATCCTAACAATAGGCAATAAGAACAAAAGTAACAGCTGAAGGCGAAATGAACACCTTATGGACTAAAGCTGTTTGTAGAAACCGCACAGCAGAAAACTTTTTACTTATCTCTGGGAATAGTGACATGTGATATAGGGACAAATTGGGTCATTGTAGGTTTTGTTTTTCTCACTCTATGGCTAGGGCAAGTTGAGAAAAGAAAAAAAGGGTTTCAATCATGTCTTGGTCTATTTGTAAAGGGTAGCATTGGATACCTACCAATTACAAGATTCATTAGTAGAAAAACATAAAGAAGACAAAAGGCAGGCAATCGTAAGTTCATGGGAGTGGTCTGACTAGTACATTTTACATCTCAATGACATGAAATGGATCCTTTATGGCACGGTTTATAAAAGATTATTCAGTTTATGTATGGGGTCACAGAATCTTAGCGGCTTTCAACTTATAATAAGGGAACAGTGTGTATCCTTTTCTTTG
>JANIHZ010000209.1:28166629-28176997 GCA_027478365.1 Erythroxylum rufum | reverse complement strand
AATATTTTTAAAAAAATGTTATTTTTATTTGACTGTAAATAAGCATTAATAATTAATCATAAAATATTTCTTTTATTTATTTATACTGAGCCCCTCCTCATTGTACTCTTCTGTTCTCTTTCACATGTCATTTCCATCCTCAATTTTCAGACTGGAATCACAACTCAACCACTCCAATCTGTTTCTCTCCTTACGTTCTTACGTGTGAATAGTTCTTAATATTTTGCACCTAGTGACATTACGTATGATATTGCTCACGAGTTAATCCAACTTCTGTTCTTTTCTTTTCTTTTCATTCATAGGTGAATATTTGCAATTCCACTATGGAGAAAGATAGATGAAGAAATATCCATGTCTTGTCGTAGACTAAGGGAGTATACATAATTGTTCTGATTCTAAACATGCCTTGATGAGAAAACCAAGACAAGGAAATGATTCTCTTAATTTGATTATCACATCTCAACATCTCGTTTAAAAAGTTGTTAGAGCCTTAATTAGAGGTTATTAATTAATCTGAATGAATTTTTCGTACTTCATTCTTTTGAATGTAAGCAGAAAAAGAATCTAACATAACATAATTTGTATTATGAATCGTAATCTTACATAATTATTTGGGAAGGCGTTCATGGCTTGGATTAAATGAAAGAAAGCCCCTCCATTATTTATTTGATGCAGCCATGAATATAACATTATTGTACCTCCTCTCATAGTTTGCTTCCTGAGGCCTGATGCTAGCACTTCTCTTGTTCACATTCAATTTTAATTTTGACTTGTAACAAGATTTTGATATTTCTGATTCATTGGATGCGTCACCTCCATTATGTAGAAAATGACATTTTCCTGGCTCACCTATTACACTATCAAATTGCAAATCAAGGAGTCCACCTCATGAACATTGAAAAAAAAAAAGATCAGACTACCAATAAACCAAAAAAAAGCTTTAATTTTCTCTTCTTTCTTGTAGTTAATTAAGGTGGGGAATACCATTTTCTTTCAAATTTAGCAGGTCAAAAGCCAAGTTTTGATAGAGCAACGTTATATTATCACCATTTCATTAATTGACAAGAGAATAATATTATGAATTAAATATTATATTCCGAGTCCATCCCTAGTTTTATAGGTAAAACCGTTCATAAAACAATGTGTGATATATCAATTTTTTATGAGTTGTCCAGCGTAATTAGTCTCTCTATCGTTACTTAATCTCATAGGGTATTAAAATTCTTTTTTCTTCTTGGTTAGTAATTACTTGTATTACTAAAGAAATAGAGGTACGTAGGTTAAGAAGGAGAGCAGTGCTAGAGAAGGCAACTACAAAAAGCCATAAACAAAGGTATAAAAGCGTTCAATAAACCAGAAATAAGTCTACAAAGTTATTATAGATATAGAATAGAAAAATGAAAAAAGTCTTGATTCGAGAGAAGGGCCTGATTCTAGCATTATTGACAAATGTAACCTTCAGTGATTTGATGGCTGGATACACATGCAATCGAGGCCACCGGTAATCAAGCTTCTTTCGGCTTTTCTATCAATCGTCACTTTCCTGATGTTAGACTTTTGCAGGAGTTAGGAGACAGTTCAGGTTATTACGTTACATGCACACATGCATTAATTATTCGGCGTTGGAATTTCATGGAACTCCTGTCCTGCCCTTTCAGACTCGCTAATGGATGAAATATCTTGATAGCTTTTTGAATGAGAGTGAAGAACCATTGAAACGTGTATGTGATTCGAAGACGTACATGTATATTCCATTTGCACTTGGAAAACAATATCAACGAGGCCGTAATATCTGAAAATTAGGTGACAAAAGAGAAAAGGACAATGCGAGACCATCACCTAAAAGTCATATCTTCTGGTGTCTACCAATCCAGTTTGAGAATCCTGACTCTTTACATTCCTCTGTTGCAGAACTTCATACATGTTACGTCCAAGTGTTCATAACCTCACAGTCACACACGTCACCTTTTATCCGTATGTCAGTCATGTCACATGCTCGCTAGCATCTACATCTACTTGCAGGGAAGCTTCACTGTTACCAAGTACCCATAAAATATTTTAAGAGAATTCCATCTTTTATTAATTATTATTTTAAACAATGAAGAAAAGGCTACCGGGACAAAAGGAGGAAAAAAAAAAAAAATCGCTAATCGACCTACGCCGCTTCTCTTACGCTTCTAACTGTCCTCCTCCCTCCTGTTTCCTGTTCAAAAGTAGTCTACATTTAGAACAAATCTTCTGTTCCACAACCTTATTTCTCTGGTTTCATCTCATCTCAGCTGTTCTAATTATCATTTATTGAATGGATAAATTTTTATAAAATAGAATAAGAATAAAATAATAGGAAAGGTGATCTGGTATCATTTACATCTCCATCCAAATCACCAAGTGAACCTCCAAAGATCATTTCCCGCAGAATTTTCCATTAGAAATACTTACAACCCATTAACCACTACTTTGACACTACTTGACAGTGAATCTCCATGGCTTCGGCTATTCGAATTACTGTCTAGTCCAAGTCGAACAACCATGGACTCCCGGTGGGATATGGGTAACCGTAATTTGAGCTGCTGAAAGCTTGGTACCAGTTCCTTCTCTGTCCATTCTTCTAAACCTGTTGGGCCTGACCATAAGCCACCTATAATATTCTGCATCGCCTCTTCTTGTATTTCGATTGGAATCCCTTCACCGATGATAGTGGACAACCTTTTGGTGATACATTTCGTGATATCACTTTTAAAAAGCCCAAAATCCAATGGTTTGAAGATAATTTCATCATCTACAAAATTAAGCAGCTCACGAGACGCTGTTGAAATTGCTGGAGTGAGGAGCCTGTTATTAAGAACATGCTCATCTTCGTGATCAAATGTAAGATCACTTGAATTCCGAGAACCGTCCGCTTTATCTTCTTCAACATCAGCAGCTTCGTTTAGATCAAATGACAGCCCTGACCCTGCTTCCTTCCTTGTCTTCGCAGACATCTCTTCATGCAACCAATTGGCTCGGCGTTTTCCTGTTTTCTCAGAAACGGAAAGACTTAGTTGCCAACCGCCACTCACCAAACTAGCAAGCTTCTTTTCATCGAATGATGCACCATTTGATAAGAATTTGAGATTATCTGGCAACCAATTTGCAGTTAGAATAAAAACAACATTCCCAAGACTGATTTCACGGCCATGGGAATCTGCAAGTCGACCTCTTTCCATTGCCCGCTTTATATTTCCTCGAAGAAGTACATCCACTTCATTAATGTCCTCTACCATGATCACCGAGAAAGGATTCCTCCTAACAGTCTCTGCTATGCGATCCAGTGCTGTTTTACCACGAAAGTTTACATCAGATTTTCCGTCCTCCCGCCTTGATCCAAGAGAAATCACTATTGGATTGGCACCACATACTAGTTCTGAAAGAGCCGATGCCATCTTCTTCTTGCCAAACGTGTCTGGACCTGTGAACATTAGCCAAATGTCACCCCTTGATCCAGCACCCCGCCGTTTTCCATTTCCCAATTTGCATTGTGTCACAGTTGTAGCCAACGCTGATGCTGCTTCTCTCTGCCACCATACCTTATCGATAAGACCTTTCAATAGCTTCTTGTACGAGTCAACATTTACTGAGCTTACTAGTTTGTCACTCTGTAATTCGTACAAATTATTTTGTGGTTCGGAGTTAACGCAACCCAAAAAGTCTTTAGTGCGCTCCCCATGGATTTTCTCTGGAGTGGTACCAATCACCTTAGGCCGCCCAAGAACAAGATCTGTCCTGACAGGGCTTCCAGGTGGAGTAGATGCCCGTCCAGATGGTTGGCTGGACAGCAGATTCGGGTTTAATTGCAACGACCCAACCGGGTTTCTATTTAAACTTAAATTGGCCTGGAAATGTTGTTGGGGGACATAGGTTAGATTGCACATGCTTGTCATTGCAAGAACTGGTTGGCCAGTTCTCTCGGAGCCAACAGTAGGCTGATGATGACCAGGATGAATGCGCAAGCATGTTTCTTGCCATTTTTTTTGTAATTCTAAGCTCTTGTGCTTCAAAATCATGTCTTGATTCTTATTCTGCCACAAATACACATCACGAATCAGCTCCTGAATGAAAACATACAACACTTATTTCAGAGAATGAGAAGTTGAAAAGATTGTTTATCATGGAAATATAAAGTTGTATTCTTGCTTACCAGAGTCTGATCTTGGGTCTTAACATCACCCTCTTGAAACTTGGCATTTTTCAACCAGAGTGGCAGAGCTGTTACTGTTTTTGATTCAGAAGTTTTCTCTAAGTCCTTAGGTACAATTTTTGCTAGCTCTTGCTCATAATTCTGCATGCACTGAGGGCAAGAACTAAGTCTTAAAGCAGGATCCAAGTTCTCGGAATGACGCCTTGCTACAGTAGTAATCACCGGCGACAAAGACTCAACAGAACTGCTAAGAATCCCGTTTGTGCCGAGCCTGGGTACCAGCAAATGCAAAGCAAAGGAATCATGCCAAATTCCAAAACTACAGACACAAAGCAGACCTCCGAAAGAACTGTAATATCTATCATACACTCGGTTAAAAATCAAGTAAGACCGAGAGCTTTCGATTCCTACGTAGCTGTGCATTTAAGACATCAGAATTGTCCTAAAGCATCAAAATTTTCAAGTTCCAGAGCTCTGGAAGATAGATTCGGAACATGTTTAACTTTTCCAAATAACATCTTCACATATAAAAGACAAAGTTTAGTTTAATATTTTAGAACGAAATGCATAAACCAATAATTAAAAAAGAATAACACACCTTGGAAAAATCCCTGGGAGAGGTGCTCTAGCAGCAATGGGCACAACCTGCAAATCCCAATCCTTTTCCATAGAAGGATGATAAACTTGGCACCTCAAATACGTCTCACATGTAGCATTTCCTATCAGCCAAACCCTTCCACCACCATGAGCTTCCCCAAACCTCGTCAAAAGCTTCCCCATCTCCGTCACAGCAGTCCGGCTCACATCCGAACTAAGCTGTTGTCTCTGCCATTGAATCCCGCCAGCAACACCACCTGGAAAATTCACGGGCTGTTCAACAAGCCATTTCAAATCACCCAAATCAAGAATCACACCTCCACAATCCATATTTCCCATCCGAGCCTCAATCAAACTCCCCAATTCCACAATCTTGGAGGGCATTTGGGGTTTATCTACAAACTCTTTTTCCAAATGAACCGCTTGAACATTCTTTAGTACGCCCTCAACTGTTTCTTTACCCTCAATGCTCTTCAAAACCTCCTTAACGACCATCTCTGGCTCTGATTCCCCAACCAAAAGAGGATTTCTCTTCTTGGTCCTCAACAGTATATCAAAAACACGCTTAACCTCATCATTCCTCTGCTGCCCACCAGATTGTGCTGCACTCGCTTGTTGCAATCTCGGGTTCACATACAAGTTCCGATTTGCTGTTGGTGCAGGCACGGGAACAGCTACAGGTGTGCGAAATCCCAATCCAATTGTGCTTTGATTAGTTGTAGAAGAACCGGAATTCGAAGAAGAATTCAGAGATCGCTCAATTGTGGCCTTAACAGCAGGACTTGAGAAACTAGCTTCTCTCATAACTCTACTCACTCCCGGGTCATCAAGTATCGATACAATAACCTGCTCAAGCTCTACTTTAACTGCTAATAGAGGCTGTTGTTGCTGTTCAGGGCATCCTCGGCGTTGATGAGCCTGAGCTCGCTTCAAAGCCGCCATTAATGCATTAGAGATTGGCGGGTCGTTATCGGGAATTTGTGCAGTTGGGAGTCGTTCAAGAGCGACGCTGAAGCAGAGCTCGAGAGCTCTGCACTGAAGAGGGTGTGAGGAATTGGGGTGAGATTTGATGCAAGCTTGCCGGAGAAATCCCGACGGCGAGGCCAAGAGCGTCGCTGCCACATGGAGTGGTGTCGTCTGGCCGTGATTACGTCGACTCGCTTCGGCGATTGATTGGTTCAGTACGTTTGAGGCTTCTGGGGTTAAGGTCTGCTGGATCGTGCTGAGACCTGCTCTCATTTCTAACGATAAATTTGCGATCTTTAGTCGTTTGCTTGTAAGACAATAAAAGGTTTCAACGGATTGGGTGGGTTATGGTTTGGTGGTAAAGGTGGACAAATTGGCAATTCATCAGGGGAGTGGGGCTGAGAAGAGAGAAACTCGGACAAGAGTGCGTGAGTACTGGAATGAAATCAATCAGGCAAAACAAAGCATCAAGAGAACTAGCAGAATTTAGCTTTTTAAGTCTCTGAAACCTTTCTTCTTCTCTGTATCGGGATTTATCTATCTATCTTACGTCAAACTCTTGTCTTTCTCTCCGTCTTCCTTTCTTTATCACCAAGCTTTCCTTTGGGCAGGGTGTATATGTGTCACACACAAGAAAGCTGAATACTATACAAGAATTCAACGCGAAAAGGAAATATCAGATCCCCCTCCTTCATAAGAACTATCCCGTACTTTTCTCGGCCTTTTTTCCTCTCTCTCATTCAATAACCAAAATAACCCAACAACCAAAATGGTGAAAAATGCCAAACCATTAAAGCTTTGTGACAAAAGAAAAGGAATAGTTGAAACCTGAGTCGGTCTCATTGTCTTCTACCATCTATTACAAAGAAAACAAAAAAAAGGTGGGTAAAAATCATGTCCTGGTGACCAAAGAAGAAAAGGGTAAGCATGTGGTAAAGAAAGACAGGAGAAAGAATTTCTGGAGTAAAAACTAAAAAAAGTATTATGAACTTTGCAAGGATTTCTGGAATCTGATCTGCTTTTTGTGTATTTTAATTCATTATTGTACTTTATTCTTGCTCTACAGTACACTTTGCTTTAAAAATCCTCTCTTGTCTCTACTCATATTTCATCGTGAGATGAGACAGATAAAATGGAGTGAAAGTTGCCATCTTTTCGTAAGATTTGGATTATAGGAATGGTTTTCAGCTTTTCTTCGTCTCTGTAGCATCTTAAGATGAACTTCCCAAATAAATTAAAAAAGAGAAAACCTGGCTCAACTCCACTTTGAAACTCGTTGTGACACGCTCCGGAATAACCGAATCTCAACAACCCCACATAAGTGAGATTGCGAAAATCGCGCGTGGAAATTTTTTTAACCATTGAGGCCACGCGTCCCTCCTGACCTTGTAATAATAAAATATACATATCCCAATTGCACTTGCTTTTAGTTTTACACTTTTACCACTCTGGGGATTATTCTAATAAAGCCATTTTCTGTTGAGTACCACGATCATGAGAATGAGATGCTTGGTAAAAAGATTGAAAATTTTTCTTCAGGTAAAAGCAGATTGTGAATGCTTAGACTATCAGAAGGAAATGCCACTATTTCCAAATTCCAACACATCAACACAAGAAAAGCTATTCGGAATCATTGTCAAAATATTCTCCGATTCGAATCAATAGAGGTCCGTCAGGTAACCGCTGTAAGACTCCAGTTGCTTCTCTCGCAACAAGCCATTTCCTGTTAGGAACCATTGGACACCTTCACCTTTTTTGCTTTCTTCCGTTGTTAGATTTTACATTTTATTATTAAATACTGCTTAAATCTTTGTAGGTTACTTTAACAAATTAAAGATGACACTTAAAATTTTATAAAAATATCATTTTGTGATCAACCTTATGTTAATGATTTAATAACAATAGAATTGTAATATGCAATATTTTAAAATTTGACAACTAATATTAACCCTACATTTTAATAGCACAAAGGGTTTGTCTTAATTATTTGATTATATTCGAGAAATTTTGGTGATGAACAAAATTGACGTGGGAAGGGAAAAAAGAAGAAAAGGTGAGGCTCAGGCTCAGGCACGCATGTTTAACTTGTTCGAAGAAGTTTCTATCTATAGGCATGACAGGAGAGTAATCGACGAACCAAAGCTTGTTAAATGACTGGTGGAATTAAATTGTATTTATTAGGCCTACTGCCTACACTGGTTGGGAGATGTTGTATTGTATCACTTAATAGCTTGAAGAAAAGGCAACTTTGCTAGCTCCAAGACAGAGAGGCCCTATAATAGTGAATTTACAAGTTAATTTGGTTAGATGATTCTCTTATGTCTTAAACGATTTTGACAACCATTTTAGTATTTTCATTTTATTGATTTTGAGGTCGACTCAAATCCCCACCAATCTTTAATTCATGTTAACTACTCTGGTAGAAGAAAAACAGTGTAGATTGTTTTTATATTATTAATAGATATAAAATTAATAACAATTATCAATTCCTCTTGCCACTAATAATAATCATTTAGTATTGAATTGGGTTGGAATTAGATGGGTGCATCACGGACCGTCCTTGTCTGGCTTAAGTCGGCTAAAAGCGATGCATGGCCACGGGTTTCCATTTTCTTTTTTTATAATTTATTGGAGAAAATTATAATTAATGAAAAGAATCCTATAATGGCATGCATGAAATTTGGGTTTCATTTCGACATTAATACACAAGGAAATGAAGTATCTACACATAAAACTCAAATCTTAGGCACCGAGTAGAGGGATACATTGGCAAGTTATTATGTTGTTGATTTTTTATTAGTTATTACATTATCATGGACCAACTAAACTAATTCTTCGTACTTTTTTTTGAACTATTTATAACGACCTACTAATATGTGTGGGTTCAAACCCTCTCATATATATAACTGTTTAAAATTTAGGACTAAAATTTTACCTCTTATAAAAATCTACTTAAACTCATGCAAGGATTAATTTAAATATGAATGACTTAAAAATACTTTCTCATAATTAAGATTTGTCCATGAGCAAGAAAAAAAAAAGAATGGATTAAGAAAACCTCTCATATTATTTTCATACTAATTAGTAGGGGTTGTGTTAGTTTTGAACTTTTGAGGTCTAACGTAAACTGAAAAGGCACGTAACATGATGAAAAGTTGTTGTAAGGAGATTCCATCAACTTTTTTATTTTTTAATGTTTCTGTAGAAAAAAGTGTGAATGATGATGATCATATACTTCAACTCAACGCGTTTATCGAGAGTCACTTTTCTGCTCTGACTTACTTACCCTCTACAGTCCTAGTCCTAACGACTTTACCCACCACTGCCTTTTTCAGTTTTCAAACTCCTTTCCCTTTCTCTCGCACGCGTTTCTACTGCGTACTCAATTACCCAACCTCTTCTACTCCCCTTTTCCTTTCTTTCTTTCTTCTTAGTCATGGTTTACTCTTATTTTATATAATTTCTTTCATATTTCTTCACTGCTTTTTTAAAAGTACCAATTTCGGCAAGTATTTTAATATTAATAGTTAATAATGATGGTAGTTTTCAGTAATTTTTCGTAAGCAAAAAATGTTAAAATATTTTATATCCCATGTAATTTATAAATTTGAGTTTAATTAAAGCACCCAAAAAGACCCATAATTTATTTGAAACCCAATCTATAATACCTAATAATTATTATTTTGAGTGCTTTAATTGGACTTAAATTTATAAATTACATGGAACATAAAATAGTCTAACAGAAAATACCAAAGCTGTCGTAATTGTTTCAATAAAAATCGATTTGTTGATTGAAAACACAAAATAATTGTTTTATTTGGTACAATAAATAAGGAAATAAACAATAAGGATTTCAAGTTTATTTTAAACCCTCATTCATCACAATTTAAAGTTTGACGGCGTGTGTTATCACTCTCTGATATAAAACAAAACTAGGATAATATATGAGTAAAACATGAAGCATGTGTGTTAAACAGATTTAGCAGCCATCATTTGATGAAGTTGGAATTTTAATGTTAGATAAGTGGATTATAGAGACGGAGAGCTCTCTTCTTTATGTTTTTGTAGGATTAGTAATGTTCCACCTGTCAAGATATAGAAACATCTACATCATGAGATCATTGGTAAAGAATTAATTTTAAATATTATTTTACTCAATTCAGTTAATTTTTTATAACAGCATTCATATCTTAATCATTAATTAAAATTTTTAGAAGACAAATAATTTCATTATTCAACACATAATGGGAAACAGTTGTCGGTTAGCGTAAGATCGCTGCTGACTTAATTTCAGCTTTCCAAAATATCATCAAACTCTTCAAAGAGAACAATAAAAAGCTATGAGGTAGTTGCTACTAAGAGACTTCTACTTCCTTCAACCAACTAAGAATATTTGTCATAATAAAAGTAAAAAGTTTGCCTTACATTCAAACATGTTGTAATCTCTACTTTATGATCTAGATGATACATCCCTTTCAGATAAAATTTATGAAATTGAAAATTTTAAAAATCTCAAACTTTTTCGATAAAACTTAGATTTAAGAATTATAGTTAATTAGGTAAATTGTAACTTGGAGAGTGAGTTTTGGTGTATCCTGTAAATTTGTTCGTTTATGATCATAAGTTCA
>JANIHZ010000209.1:28098748-28109608 GCA_027478365.1 Erythroxylum rufum | reverse complement strand
TCTCTCTTCTCTGGATCAACATGAACATAGGCAGCACACCCAAAAATCTGCAGGTGAGTAAACTTGACCTCCTTACCTGACCAAACCTCTTCTGGCATCTTGAAACCCAAAGGAACTAAAGGTCCTCTATTTATCAAGTAAGTTGTCGTGCTCACTGCATCTGCCCAAAATGTTTTTGGCAGCCCAGCATATAGTCTCATGCTTCTTGCTCGCTCATTCAATGTTCTGTTCATCTTTCAGCAATCCCATGCTTTCTTGCCTTACTAGGAACTATCCTGGTGCACTTGATTCCCTCATCAGCACAAAACTTCTTGAATTCTGTAGAATCACACTCTCCATTATTATCAGACCTTAGACATTTTATCTTCAACCCAGCCTGATTTTCAACTTTAGCCTTCCACCTCTTAAAGGTAACAAACACATCTAACTTATGTTTTAGAAAGTAAACCCATACCTTCCTGTTGAAGTCATCAATGAAGGTGGTGTAGTATCTTAAACCACCAAGAGAGGAGACTGAAGATAGGCCCCACACGTCTGTGTATACTAGTTCTAATCGTTTTGCCTTTGGTTCTCTGTTAGCCTTTGTGAAACTGACTTGTTTCTGCTTTTCTAGAACACAACTCTCCCAAAAACCCATATCAATAGATTTCAAACCTTGCAGATAACCCTTTGAAGCTAGCATCTTCATCCCCTTCTAACTAATGTGTCCTAGTCTGTTATGCCACAAACTCAAGCTCGATGTACTATCGACTACAACAGCCATATTCGAACACTCTGCAGTACTATATAAAGTTCCAGATTTTGTGCCCCGTGCTATCACCATAGATCCCTTCACAATTTTCCAGGAACTCTCCCCAAACACTACCCTGTAGCCCGTATTGTCCAACTGGCCAATAGAAATCAGGTTCTTCTTTAAGTCAGGAATATATCTGACATCCTACAGCTTCCATTTACCTCCACCTGAGGTCTGGATGCACACATCTCCCTTTCCTGCAATCTCCAAGGCTTTATTATCAGCAAGATATACCTTCCCAAAATTTCCAGACTTGAAATTATGGAATAACTCTTTGCTCGGAGAAGAGTGGAATGATGCACCGGAATCAAGTATCTTGGAGTCAACCGGACTATCCACACTGAGAATCAATACGTCACCAATGTCTTTAACAGAACATACAGAATCATCATCTTTATGAGACTTATTTTTCTTCTGACCTTTCTTCTTCTTAGGTGTAGGGCAGTCCTTCTTGAAGTGTCCTTTTTCATCATAGTCCTAACAAGTGACCTCGTTTCTGCCTTTAAATTTTTCCCGCCCTTTTGATTTTGATCGACCGTGTTTACTATGGTCTCCCTTCAACTTTCTCCTACCCCTTCCCTCGACACTAAGTGCGTTACTAGATGAATCTCTGATTTTCCTTTTGCGAATGCTCTCGCTCAAGACAACATCTCGAACTTCATCAAACTTTAACTTCTTAGACCCACACGAACTGCTAATTGCGGAAACAACAGTATCCCACGACTTGGATAGAGAGGACATCAAAATCAGGACTCTAATCTCATCATCAAAATTAATATCAACCGAGCTTAATTGATTGATAATCATATTAAATTCGTTAATATGATCTGCTACAGATCCACTTTTATACATCTCCAAATTGAACAAATGACGCAATTAGATATATCTTATTGATAGTCAACGGTTTTTCATACATGTTAGACAGAGTCTTCAGTACTTCTGCAATCGTTGTCTCCTTAACGATGTTGAAGGCAACGTTTCTCGCGAACGACAAACGAATCAACCCTAACACCTACTGATCTTTCAAATCCCAAACCTCCTGTCTCATGGTTTCTGGCTTCATCCCTGACAAGGGTTCGTGGAGTTTTCTCTGATACAGATAATCTTCCATCTGCATCTTTCAGAAACTAAAATCGTTTCCATCGAATTTCTCAATTTGAATCTTCGCGCTGTCCATCTTTTTAGATTGTTGTAATACAAACCAAGCTCTGATACTAGTTGTTACGGACAATCAATCACAATAATCAAATAAATAAGTGTGAAAATAGCAAACACACACAGATTTACATGGTTCACCAAAATATGGCTATGTCTATGGGCGACTAGATTTTTATTCACTGTGAATTGTTTTCGATGACGGTACAATAGAAGAATACAACGTATTTATACGCCCAGGAGAATATAAAAGACCTAACATAATTTCGCGATTTGCGATCGTGGGCCTGGTGTAAAATCCAAAACTGATTATCAAGCTCCATATCTCAACAAGTTTACTAAAAAATTTAGAATATTTCGTCGCTAATTTAATTTACCACCGGTAAGTTATAAGTTTGTTGCTAAATTTACTAACGGATAATCAACTTTCTGTTGCTAAATTTACCGACGAAAAATATTATCTATCACTAAACTTTCGTCAGTAACTTAGCGACAGAGTGATATATTCCGTCGATAACTTACCGTCGGAATGATATACTCTGTTATTAAATTACTGGCAGAATATAACACTCCATCGCTAAATAGAGACGGAATATTATATTTTCATCGAGAAATTTAATTATGGTAAATTTCAACCGTCATTTCTCACTTCATAACCGAGTTTTTAGTTGATAATCTTATGAATTTTTTGTACATTTAATTTATGTAAATAATATAACATTGATTGATAAATCTAAAGTAAACATTATCCTAAATGGTATAATAAAAAAATTATAATGTACATGAATAAGTATCTTGAAAATAACTGTAAATTAAGAATTTTTACAAAAAATTAAGAGCAGCAGACTATCAAATATATTCACTTATCCAGAAGCTATATAGGTGGTGAAGACGGATGTTCTAATTGCTACGATGAGGTCCTGTCCCTACCTTTCAACTCATCCACCTCATTACGAAGCTCGATTATGCACTCTATCAACCTCTCTACTGTGTTCTCAAGCTGAAGGACTCTCCCATTTGATACGGCCCGCCTACTAGATCCATCTGTAGTGGATGTGGATGATTGCAAATAATATATGTTTGTAAATGAACAGCCTAAAATTCTTCTACAGCGGTCCCTACCACCCACTGCATCAAGATTTGCTTGACTCTCACTAACAATTTCAGAGTTATGAGACTATCATTCAATGCTTTCTTGTATTTGGTCTTATCATTATAATTGTTTGTGTTAATAAATGATACTTTTTCATAGGAAATGTGTTTATGAGATTGTAATAGAACAAAGCACGCACAACCAAAAACTTTAAGAGACTGATAATTAGGAGCATGATTGAATAAACGCTCATAAGGAGAAATATTACCTGTGGTAGGAGACGAAATGCGATTGATAGTTTATATAGTAGTAAAGGCTGCTTCTCCCTAAAGGGTTTCAGTATAAGAAGATGATAAAAGAAGGGCTCGAGTAGTATCAAGAATATGTCTATGTTTGCATTCGGCTTAACCATTTTGTTGAGAAATGTTTGGACATGATCTTTAAATGTTGGTCCCTTATTGATTAAGAAAGTTGATGAATTTTGTATCTTTGTATTCCATCGTGTTATCAGCCCAAAATACTTTAATCTTGCAAGAGAACTGAGTGTGAATCATATTGGCTAAGTAAGAGTAACTGGAGAATAATTCAGATCTATGATGCATCAGATAAATCTATGTATAGTGAGAAAAATAATTGACAAAGATTACATAATATTTCATGCCATCTATAGTTTCATAAGGTGCAGGATCCCAATTATCATAATGAATTAGATCAAAAGGTGCTAAAGTGATAGAATCATTTTTTGAAAATGGTAAAGCATGTTTTTTAAAAAGTTGGCAAGGGACCTAATCAAAATGTTCAGTCTTGACATGACCTAAAGCACCGCTAGAGATTAATGACCCTAATCTAGAGGTAGAAAGATGACCTAAATGAGAGTGCCATATATGAGAAGTGACAAAACCGACTATAAGCTTTGAGGGAAGATTTATTGAAGTAAGCTCAAACAATTGTCCAACCTTATGCCCTTTCCTAAGGATGTTGCCTATCTGTGAATCCTGTACAATACATCTACAACTTGAAAAGGATAAGTTAACACCAAGTTCATATAATTTTCTGACATAAATTTTTGTAGTAATTTCCATACCTCTTGATGGACATCATCTGATACATAGTAACAAGTTTTAAAGGAAATTTCTTACCTCTTGAGCTGTGTCAAATCATCGAAAGTCAAGTTTGATCCCCTTAGCACATGTATTTCGAAACCTTGTTAATATTTGATGGTTCATGCCATCCAATGCCACTAATCGTTTGGTGAATACGTCAATGTCTTCATCTTCTTTTGAGTGGATTTAGGTATTTTTTCAGTAACAATATGCCAAAGAAGTTTTCCCTTAAGAAAACTACACATTTCTTCAGTCCAAAGATCAAATTTGGAGCCATCAAAGATGATATTAAGAGGGTTGAGAATGTATTGAGGAAGTTTATAGGCATCCGTAGTAAAAGAATGCAATAAAATAGGAGAAAACCTACTTATAGAGATGGAATTTGGTTATTCTGATTTCATAATTAGATTTAGGCCGTTGAAAAACCTTAGTAACCGGTCAGGTTTGTGAATAACCCAAATTAAAATGTATTGAACCAGATGGTCAAAGTGTCAGTCAACCCCTTTTGGAACCGAATCGAACCGAACGAAAAGAATATGACATGTGGATGACTCAAAGGACGACACATGGACGTATGACGTGACACAAAAGACAACGTGGCGATGACTTGGTAGAGATGGTAAAGATGACATGGTAATGACGTGGACGTGGCACTCCCTTTAGTTACTAAACAACGTCGTTTTAGCTTGGAGTGAAATGATGTCGTTTAAGTCGTCTTCTCCTTCCAAAGAATCTGCAACTATGGTTTTCGGAGATTAATGGCTCTTGGTGGCGCATGTGGAAGTTTCTAGTGGCGAAATCTAAACCGTTGTGATCTGCAAAGGACAAGGAACAATTTGGTGTATAACAAACTGGTTTTGGAGTAGATTTAAGAACCCATAATGCAAGAGTCAAATGTGTGAGAGTAAGAATGAAAAAGCTCTAAAATTTTGACTCCTTTTGTTACAAAGGAGGCTCTAATATTATGTGGAAATAGAGAATGAAGGAAGAACTGAAAAAGAAATACGTATTTCTGTGTATGTCAAATGAGATGTACATACTCCTATTTATGCACTTTAGGTGTCTCTAGTTAAAGTAACAAATCAACATAATAATATACATCATTAATGTTTATGATCTTAGGCAAAAATAAAGGCTAAGCATAGTGGATTAGTTGACTAAGTAGAAATTGTGTGAAGATGTGATAATATACGTTAATAGCACCATTCAAGCAAAAGGATACCCTTTTTCCACACAAAAATTGTAATATCATTTAACTATGAGGAAAAGTTTGAAGGCAATGTTAAATGTTTCAAACCAAAGAAAAGGAAAAAATGAATATAGGATAAAGGTTATTAAATTTTCAGAATTACCGTAGATGATTTAAAGAAATGACAAAATGAGCACAGCCCCATCAAAGACCTCTTTTTTTTTTTTATTACCATAGATGATTTAAAGAAATGACAAAATGAGCACAGCCCCATCAAAGACCTCATTTTTTTTGTAAAAAAAAATTGCCTATCCATTCGTGTTGAAAGTAACAATTAAAAAGATGCCAAATTCCCATCTCAAACGCTTCATTTGAAAAGCATGTTATCTTTATCACTTTTTGTTTTGAAGATAAAGCTTTAGATCGTCATCAGTAATAGCGGTGAGAAAATTTGGCCTTTTCGGTACTAATGCTTTACACACAAGCACTCGATTTTTCAAAGCGAAATAAGCTAAGAAAAGTTCTCTAACACTGACTTTAACCTTTTGGATACACATACGCAACTTAACTTTTTATCATCATGAGCATATTTGAACACCTACCTAATATATTAAATTAATCTTTCAAAATCTTTAAGGTGAACCAAACTTTCAAAAGTGCCTACTTTTGTTTGTATCAAGCTAGTCACTTTAAATCACAGTAAGCTATGCCAATGGGAGATTAAGAAATGACCACTTATTTGAAAAATGTTAGTGAAAGTTCCACAATTTGCCTCAAAGCAAGCTATAACTAGAATATATATAATCTTGACATCTCAGGTATTGAATAAAATATTTCGTAATGTTAACTAGAACAATATAAAAGCACTTCCTTATGGTCAATGAAATTTAACTAAAATGACGTACGTCTATTTTTCCAAAGTGGCATGAGAGCAAGCTTACGTAGATCTTATAAAAATGAACAGCACATATTTAAATCATTATTTGCTGGTAATAAAATAGGAGCTAGTTAACCCCAGGCCGAGGAGAAACTACTTTCGACAAGAATCATAAATGCCCTTGTGCATGTTGTTGGTTCATTTACTCATCCTCGTCCTCAACTTTCAACAGAACAAACTATTTGGTGGCTGATTTCAATGCCAGGGAACCTCGAGCAAGACAAGAGAATCGCTTTTGGCATTAGTTCTTATCAACTAGTTAAATAATGGGGGGCCCAAACTTCTTCTTTGCCGTCCGATTCTTTTATATATTTTGTTTCTCGATGCCATCCTGACCTCTCATGTTTTGCGTGCGTCAGCACTTGCAGAGTCGTCTCCATATGTATAACTCCGTTGAATATTCCAACGAAATGTTCCTTTTTTTCCTTTTTAAATGGGACTTGATTTAATCACTGAGCTACATGTGTTATATGTATGCATAAGAGGAATAGTTAAAATGTAGACATTTTTATACGCTTCAATTCAGTCGATGTGAACGGGGACGGAGTAGGAAATTTTTGTGACAGCTCAAATTGCATACTTAAGTTGTAAGGGGAAACAACATGATTATTTAAGCAAAAATGTATGAAAATGCTATAATTCAATGCGTGGAAGTCAAAATCCGGTGAAAAGAAAGTATACTTCCACCCCATCACCAAAGGCTGTTTAGGGCTTAGTGATGGTAGCTTTCAATCAAAGTTCGAGCGACTCCCTTTTTTTTCTTTCACAATCCGATGAAAAGAAAGTGTACTTCCACCCCATCAGCAAAGGCTCTTAAATAATCGATGTAAAAAAAAACAGACATTAGTGACATATGCAATGGATACAAGTGAAGGCCAAAAAGTGTGATGCCCTTTTACGTATACATTTGGCGGGAGACATACCTGCTTTTGGTGAGAAGTATCTGAATAAATAAGGGCCAAAAGCTGTTTTGGTTCTTGTGTCAAGAAGAATGATGGCTTTGTTCGGGGTGATTCATTTGCTTTTGGTTGGAATGTCAACTATCTTCCTGTGGTACTTATGGAATTCAAATCTTCCTTAAAGACTCTTAATCAAGTGATGATTATCTAACCCTAAAGCAAATATATTTATGCTGCTAATAGCTCAACAGGCGTTGTGATCTTGTCCATATTTGGACGAGGGGATTGAAAAACATTTGGATCACACGAACCCAGTGGTAATTACTTATGTCTCTGTCTCGACAGTTGTCATAATCATTTTCATGAGCAAAAAGATTTTAAACTAGCGTAGTAGAGATGGGTCATGCACATCTCTACTGCGCTAGTTTTCTCAACTTGCTAACCAGTCTTTAATTATTTCATAACCTGTTTACCAGGATAACTTGCTTGCAACTTTCTTCCTGATTTTGAGGATCAAATGTGTCAAAGGGAACTTTCACTCACTAAAATGTTATCATTTCTCTTTTATGTCTATCCTACTCCTTGGATGGAAAGTGATGGGAAATTGTTTTCAAAACCATAATTGATTTATCACTAATACATACACCTTGCATTATTATAGGCATCGCAAGCCAATATTTAATGGATTTTGAAAGCTTTAGATTCTCCGCAAGTATGAAGGGAGAAGACAAACAAAAGATGACAATGTTCAGGCAGAGTTAAAAGGCCACAGAGGCACAGATGATGTAACCAAAAGATGGAATAGAAATAAATAAAGATACCACACATGACATATTCAAATGTGATGCCTACTGCTCCAAAAGCCTGTCACAAAAGAGGATCCAATTCTTGCAGTCAACAGTAGCCAAGGAATTAGACGAAGTAAGGACGGAAGGAGAGGAATAAAAAAGAGAAAAATAATAAGTTAAAGTTGAGACAATGGCTCAAAAGCTGGCGGACCCAGAAGTTGTTCATTGTCAGTCAGAAGCTAGTGAAGGCAAAAGCAAGAATGGTGCATATGCCTTGCCAAGGACAAAACATCTTTACACAGAGATATTGGAAAGGAGTTGCAAATTGCACCTGTGGACTGAGTACAAACCTACAAGATTCTTAATAAAGATGATAATACATTACATTACAATAGTAACTCCATGACTGAAACATTTCTTTCACCGTGATCATGCCTAAGCATTTTCTGGCGCAGGAACTGCCATACTTTTGACTTTATTTCTTTGTTTGCGTTTGTTGGTGTTAAAGTTGGAATGGTCTGACTGCTCATGGGAATATCAATTTTCCACTTTTGCCTCATTAAATGACAGTGAAGTCTCATAGACAAAAATCGCAGCAGGAATTGAGAGACAGAGTCCTCCATTTATTACATAAAGTAGCATTGTGTGTCTGTTTGTCGAATGCCATGTAACTCCCGACATCGGCGCCGAATAGTGAGTTGATCATAAAATTGGGGTGAGTGAAGTATTCCCTTTTTTCAGAGTATGGCTGCAATTAAATATTTAATCATGAAGTAGGTTTCACAAGTTATGTTGATCTTGACAATATCGTGGTGTTTATCTCACCATCACTGACACTCGGGATGTAAGAGAAGAAGTGAATATCAAACTAATTCATTTAATTTCTTATATGATTTAATACAAAAGATGATGTGAAAAACGTCAAAATAAAACCCTGAAAACTTGAATAGATGCTCAGGAAAAAGATAAACATCAAAATAAAACTACGAAAACTTGGATAGAAACTAAGAAAAAAGACACGTCACTCATAAAAAATGATTAATCTTGTTAGTTTATGCCCTACAACCAATCACTTTGGTTGTAGTTTAGTGACAAATTATTTAAAGATTCTTTATCTTATATATGTTTAGATATATACGATAAAGTCCAGAGGATAATTGTACATTGCAAATGAAATTATAATGAGATTATAATTATGAGATTCATATTGCATTTATGTATTATTCCTAAATGTTCCTAGTCATTGTTCTATTAAAATTGGACATTAATAGAACGTAAAAAGACTAGCACATATTTTGTTCTTCCTTATAAAGGAAGTAGTTGATCTCATAGGCTAAAGTATAGAGAAACTTAAACAAACGTGTATGTATTTGTTAAAGAACACATTCACTGAACAAACCCAATATGAGAAATCCATTTAGAACATTACTTGTATGTCTATAGAATTCTTATTGTAATGATTGTATAAGTGATCCTTTGACTTGAGGCCATCAAAGTTATCTTGTATGGGGATTGCTATGCTTATTATACTACTTACGATCTATTGAATCATAGGTTGTTTAATCGGTAGTCATTAAATATTGCATGAACTATATGGAGATAGTTGAGTAATCAAGATAGGATTCATTACCCTAAAGTAATTAGGGAGAATATTTCGTTGTTCTCGATTAGTATTGATTCAAGAAATCATTGGTCCACTACAAGAAAAAGATCTGAATAGCAACGAAAATTTAGGGACCGATAACATTCCGTCGGTAATTGCTGATGGAATAAGTTACTACGTCGGAAAAATAAGACGGGAAATAAGATTTTACCGGCGGCATAAATTTCGTCGGTATATGGCGTCGGTAATTATGTTTGTAAATCGTTGTCTAGGAGCTGGAACAAAATGACGTCGTTTGGTTATCCAAAACGGCAACGGCGTTGTTTTTAATCACTTAGAAGCTAACAAAAATGACGTCATTTGGTTGAAATCCAAATGACGTCGTTTTATGAAACTATAAACGTATAAAATATAAACAAAACGACGTCGTTTTGGACATAACCAAAACGACGCTGTTTTGTGAAGTTGGAAATGTTTAAAAAATTAACTAAAAGGACATCGTTTTGGTTATCGTTTTAAAGCTTCAGAAGCTCTCCCCTTTCCCGCTCTTGCGCGCGCCTCAGCCTTTTCTTCTCCTCTCCTTCTCCCTCGTCTGTCGCCACTGTCTGCTGTGCTGTCGTCGTTGAGGCTTGTGTCGCCGGCATCCTCTGCTTCGGCGGTGTTAATTGAAGGTAATGCTGTTTGGAAAACGTTCCTCTCCTTCCTCTACAATCGGTGGATTTTGTTTTTGGTTAATATGGAGTTGTTGTTTGATTTTAAATATTAATTAGTGATTGTTAATGATAGTGTATGTATTTGTTGGAGATTAATGAAAAAATTTGAGATTTTGTGTTGAATTAGGGATGAAGGATTTTTTGCACACCAAGTGTTTGACAAAATGCATATAAGTGTTTGTATTGAATAATTGTTCTTAAACTTTAATTATTGGTGTTGTTTTGCAATAAGTGTAGAATGTATGTGTTGATATATTATAGTTGTTCATACAAAAATTGTTATAGTACTGTTATGATTGTTATATTGTTATAATTTTGAAATTGTAGTTTCAATTTTTTTAAAAAATAAAAATAGCTTATAATGTTAATATGACTATGTATTGATAATGATTATGTATAAGATAAATTATTGATTGTTTATTTTGTGTTCAAATAAACAAACAATATTACTTTTAATTATATTATTATTATTTGTTATATTGTTATAATTAAATGGATACTAATTAAGATCAATTTTGTTTAAATATGAATAATACATTTATTTTGTGTTCAAATAAACAATATTACTTTTAATTATATTGTTATAA
>JANIHZ010000209.1:28047808-28063087 GCA_027478365.1 Erythroxylum rufum | reverse complement strand
ATTATTATTAGTAATAAAATATTTATTATTATTTTAAAAACTTTGAAAAAAAAAGGGGAAAGGAGAGGTAGGAGAGAGGGAGGTAAATTTTGAAAATTTTACAAAAAGTCCCAAATTTTTTAAAATGTCCGGTATCGGCCTATATTTGATCGGTATTTTGAATACTAACTAGTATTGATCGGTATCAACGAAATTGGTTGATACCGACTAATATTTTTCACCGATACCACCTATACTCATACTAATATCAATTTTCGGCTGAAACGGTACGTACCAGTTGCTACGATACGAAATACAAAACAATAGTCTCAATCGTTGACAACCATTTTTCAACAGTCTTTTCCTGCAATTATAGTTTCCGTTTCTGACATACCTGGGATTATTGGAAGCAATCTTTATCATTTCCTTTACAATTTGTGTCTAGAAAAGAACCAGAAAGTACAACTGAAGACATTAACGAGTTAAAACTAGAAAAACAATGGATACAAATTCACTGCCTTTTTTTATGCAAGGATATTCCAAGTTGTACATTCTGATTACTATTGCAGCCTCATCTGACAACTACAGATGATGGGAGTAATGGGTTTTTGAGGGGATATTATGGAGCAGTTCAAAACGTTAGCTGGTATACTATACTTGGATATTGACTGTGTTGAATATCATTGTTTCGTTGATTAACTACCGAGAAACGGAAAAGACCCTGGTGGAGTAGGGACGCCGTCACAAGGGAATTGAAAACAATCAGATAAATTAAAACAGATTCGCATACGTTATCTATCTAAGACTTGGAATCAAATCGCATATTGAGTAAGATAATTGAAGAAAAAAATAGTGACGTTGACACTGTTATCTTTCTGTTGACTTTGGAGCAAAATCAACCGAATGTTAGTAAACCTTGAATTTCTGAATATCGAATCCTTTATTTAATATTACTCTATGCAACTTTTTTTAATATTCAAAATGACATAATTTTAAGTATTTTAAAGACCGTCCAACTTTGTCCGTGCAAAATAATGTCGTTTTGAGCATTGAATAAGGTTAAACATGTTAAAATTTGACAGAGAATCCACAGTATAAACCTTGGCCTGCCGCAGCATTCTGCAATTATGTTTATAATACTACAGTGACATTCATATTTGTTATCTTAAGTTTGATTGACTGCATTTTCAATAATTATATTCATATTATTCATAATTATTATAACTAACTGCAATGATGACATAATCAACCGTCCCCAATTTAAAACCTAGACGTTTGAAGAAAAGTTTAATTCTATTAGTACAAAATCCAATTGCTCGAGATGGAAAGTCTATATTCTATGTATTAAAAACTAAAGTTAAAGCGATAAAATAAAAAGTTTAAGATTTGAAAGGTTGAATATCGTTATAAATCTACTAAAGATTAAACAAATTTTAAAATTTTAAAATATGACCAATTAATTAATAAATTAATCAATTTTTAATAACAAAAATTATTAAAGTAAATCGAACTACAAAGTTGAAATTGAATTGAAAAATTAAACTGTTAAAAGTTTTTATAATTCAACCGACCAAGTCGGTTAAATAAGAAGGACCAAACAACAATAGACTGTATAAAGAACTATCAAGAAGCTCTTAAAGTGCAGGTCTCAATCTCCAAACAAAAAGCGAGGCAGACTTGGCTTATAGAAGGTGACATGAACACAAAATATTTCCAGGCGTTGGTGTTGGCACAGAGAAATATAAACACTATCACGGTTTGGAAAGATGAGGAGGGAAATATGATAACTCTACAAAAGGAGATTGCAGGCCATATCTGAGGCTATTTTATCAAGCTAATGAAAAGCACAGAAGTCCAATAGAATGGTTTTAGAGTGAGGAATGTGATGGAGTTCCGGCCTAATCAAGATATTCAGGAGATGTTGAATGCCCCATTCACTGCTCAACAGGTGAAAGAGGTGGTTTTTCGGTTACATAGCTCGAAAGCACCGAGCCCTGATAGTTTTTCGGCAGGATTTTTCCAACAAACTTGGAACATAATGGGCCCCTTCTTAACGATGCAGTATTGGAGTTTTTTACTTCTAGATCATTACTGAAGGAGATTAATCATACTTTCATTTGTTTGATTCCAAAGAAGGATAGACCCAAGATGATTACAGATTATAGGCCAATCTCTTGTTGCTCAACGGTTTATAAAATTATTGCCACTCTACTGACAAAAAGAATGAAAGCTGAAAAACCCAAAGGGGTAGTCGTTTCGCAAACTTTTCAATTTTACCGTGAACGTTTGTGGCACAAATGGAAACAAAAGTAATCAAAAACAAAATAATCAAAACACCAGAAATTTGGTAACGCAGTTCGACATACTTTGCCTACGTCTGCGAGGCCCTCACCCTGCTTAATAAATTTCACTGAAGTACAATAGATTTACCCAAGGCTTTACTGAACTGACACTATTCAACCCTTGACACTATCTTTCAACCTCACTTCCCGTGAAAGAATTTCACACCCAATAGTACGACCGCCTCTTACTAACCTCAACAGAGAATTTTCCTCAGCACTCTTTTATAACAAAAACAGTAACTAAATCACTCAAAACAATAATAAATAAAAATAGCTCAAATATTTAATTAACTGAGAATTAAACAACAAAATACTTGAGACAAAAGAAAGACTTCCCTATAGATTTATCTTCTCAAAATAACCCAGCTGAAACTGTTCACCATAGCTGATTCTTTCTTCATAAAACAAATCACCACAGGACACATTAATTGCAACAATAAGAAAACACTACGCCTTTATAAAAACTTCTCACCCACGAACACTGTTGTCACCGTAAATCCAACACCACCATAATATGCGTTATTTTTTCGTTCAGCGTATATGAAATATAAGATGCAATCTTTAGCTCATAAAGTAAACACCATGCGCAGCCAACCAATTTATTTCCAAGACACACGTGTAAGATTGCCGTCTTAATCAACAACTAACGCCGGCTCATTCAAGCAGTGTTTTTCTCTTTTATTCAGCTCACAAAGTCCATCAATTTCCTTGGCCAAAAATTAGCAACACACGCACCTCAACAATCAGCTAAGTCACGCCAACACAAGCTCTTCTTCAGCTATAAATAAAAACATGCACAATACACACCCATAGAACGATGATGAAACCATAATCCCTCTAATGGAATCCAAGAACATAAGTGCCGAGATCTAATATCGAGAGGAGCTATGTTTATTTGAAAACTTATCTCTAAAAGATCTCACCTATATTTGAACTCTCGCCAACGCAATATACCACTAACTTGATAATAATAGACTTTTATTTTATGCAAAATTCTTGCACAACCATAAGTGTAGCAACCTCATCAATTTGAATCCAATTCAATTCACCCAATTAATATCTTATAGGTCCAATTAATAAATAATGCCAAAACATATATCCTAACAATCTCCCCCGTTTTGGAATTGTTTATCACAAATATGAAACTCCTCTTAAACAACATAATTGGACATATAAATTAAATGCACAATCCATATGACAAATACTCCCCTTAATAAAATATGAAGTTCCAAAGAACATCACAATTATCCAACCATCCACATTTCTCCCCCTTGGGACAAAAGATGCCAAAAAGCAAAACGAATAGTCTCACATATACCTTGAAATCTCCCCTTGAATGGAACATTCACTATAAACAATCTGATGTTTCTTCCTTAAGACAAAACAGTATCAAAAAGTATAATCATAATAATCAACCATAGGTGCAGCAGAAGAATCATAAGCATGTCAAGATGACAATTTATCACCATTCAAAACACATGACAACATATCACTACTTACTTCAATTCCATCTTTATCAGACTGATCAAATTCATAAAATCAGGTAATGAACTATAAATGTTGTCAGTGTAGTGAGAGAGAAAGATACTTAAGAAAGAGACCCATATTGATGAGAAAGCTGAGGAGTCTTTGGTGGAGCCAAATAGAAGTCACAATGCAAACTACTAAAAAGATGAGATGACAATAGCAACATAAAAACTAAAGAACTAAAAAAAAACCTTTCTTCTTTTTTGTCTCTTTTTCCTTTTTTTTAACAACATAAAAAAAACTTCAAAAATGTAAAGCACACAGTCCCTGTGCTCCTTGAAGAATTTCAAACATGGGCTTACTCTTTGGCTGGAATGAAGATGTGTAACATAAGTAGCCTGCAAGTTCTCGATAATCAACCCTTTTTCTTTCTCTTGTTTTTCTTCTTTCACTAACATCTCCAATGACGTTTTCTTGATTTAAGATGAAGAATCTTGATTCAAATCAACTTCTAGTGTTTTGGGTAATTCATCATCCGAAGTAACTGAAAGTTCTTCAGTTCGTGCAGTTACTTCCTCAGTAGTAACTAATTGTAGATCAATTCCTGCAGTTACTTCCTTAGCAGTAACTAACTGCAAATCTGGGCAATTTCTTGTTTTTCCTTCACTACGTTTTGTGCTTGTACTTGACCCTTTCTAATCCAAGCTTGCTTCGATATCATGGGATGCTGCTGAAAATTTAATGGAGAGTGTCTAGATTTTTGGTTTTAACCCCTTTGAAACATCATTTGTAGTAACTGATAACATCTTAGCCTTATATGTCCAACAACTCCACAAAAATGACATGTGGGTATAAATCTTCGATTCTTTCTCGATGTTTCTTCTTCTCGGATAGATTTGGATATGTCATCTTTCTTCTCATTCACTTTAGAGCACTCACCCTTATAGCCAATGCCTTGAAGATCTCCTTTAATTTTACCAATTTTCAATAACTTTTCTAGCGTTTCAATACCTCCATTTAACATTCTCAATCCCTTTTTGGTACTTACTAATTTCATTCTAGGATTACCAAGCTTATTTGATGTCAACATCAATTTCTTTTCTAACCCTTAGATGGTGTTCTTCATGGAGAGATTCTCTTACTTCAATCTTTCATTCTTTCTACATAATTTTACCCATTTTTGTACATTAATTCATAAGCCTCGTAAATGTTCTCCATTTTATCACTTGACCCAGTTTCATCACTGTTATAATCTGAGATCGAGCTTTGAGCTGAATTGTTTGCATTTTTCCCGAAATTTTCATATTTACTCACTTTTTCATCTTCAGTTACTTCCTTCTCAGTTATTATTAAACAAGTAACTGAACTTTTGCTGTACAAAGTAACTAGCGCATCATTATTCACAACTTCTTCTTCACTTCCGGATTCGTTATCACTCTAAGTACTCGTATAGGATTTTCCTCTTCTCTTCTTCATGGTATTAGCACACTCCGCTTGAACATGTCCGAAGCCTTGACACTCAAGGCATTGAATTCTATTTACCTTTCTTTCTCCTTTTTGAGTTTTGGCTTGTTTGAAGTTGTTGTTCGATAAACTCCTGCCTTTTTGCCTAAACTTGGGTCTGTACTTTTTTACTCTCTTCAACCACTTACGGAACTCTCTTGTTAATAGCTCCACATCCTCATTCTCATCGGATTTGTTTTCTACATCATTCACAGTTTTTCCAATTTCCACCTGTAGTGCCAATCCTTTGCTTCTTTTTTACTTACCTCTTAAAAGATTCATTTCGAAATTTGTAAAGATTCCAATAACTTTTTTCAATGACAGATTATCAATTTTATGAGCTTCCTCTATTGCTGCAATTTTCGGAATAAATCTTGGAGGCAGTGATCACAATGTTTTCTTGACTAATTTCACGTTGGAGTATTTCTTTCCTAGTTGATGTACCTGATTTGCTATATCTCGTAGTTTTTCATGAAAGTCTCCAATAGTCTCATTCTCATCCATCTTCAGCTCTTTAAACCGTACAACTAATATCTGTAGTTTCAACGTCATCACAGATTTTAACCCTTCATGAATAGTTTTCAAAGCATCCCACACTTCTTTAGTTATTTCATATGCTAATATCATTGAAAAGCGTCCCTCATCAACAGCACTGAATATCGCATGCATTGCTTGTGAATTTCTACGCACACTTTCTTCTTTGACTCTTATCCATTCAAATGAATCTTTTTGAATTGTCTCTCCTTTATTGTTAGTAATCGTCGGATGCGTCCACCTATGTACTACCGAATGCCAAGCTTTTGTATCCTGAGCTTGGATGAAGACTCTCATCCGTGATTTTCATGTAGGATAGTTAAAGTCATCCAACAGTGGTGGTCTGGTGATTGATACTCCTTCTCTTATGGTCATGTTTGGGAAACTAGGATCTGCATCAACTTGCTACTAAGTTCTGAATTGGTGAACTCGCTCTGATACCAATTGAAAAACCTAAAGGGGTAGTCGTTTCGTAAACTTTTCAATTTTACCGTGAACGTTTCTGGCACAAACGGAAACAAAAGTAATCAAAAACAAAATAATAAAAATAACAAAATTTTGGTAACGCAGTTCGACACACCTTACCTACGTCTGCGGGGCCCTCACCCAGCTTAATAAATTTTACCGAAGTACAATAGATTTACCCAAGGCTTTACTAAGCTGACACCACTCAACCCTTAACACTATCTCTCAACCTCATTTTTTGTGAAAGAATTTCACACCCAATAGTACTACCGCCTTGTACTAACCTCAACAGAGAATTTTTGTTGGACCCCGAACATTTTTTTAGAAGTTGGAACTATTAAATGAGAAATTTTTGGCGATTAGTAACGAGTAAAAAACAAATGAATGAAAAATTTTTAATTAAAAATAAAAGACAAGAGTAAAGTAGTGAATGAGAAATATGGATAGATTCATGTTTTGCTTTGGTATTTTTAGTGGATAAGAGATTTTGAAATGGGAGGAATTATAGTGAAAGTTAGAAGTAAAATGAAAGTGAAAATGAAGTTGAATATGTGTAGTAAGTTGATGAAGGATATGTATATATGTGTATGATCTGTTTTTTGTGTTCATAATTAATCAGGGACTATAATTTCTTTATAGATGATATTGATTTGAAATGGAGTTGAGAGTGAGGAGTAAATGAAGTAGAAAAGGTGATCTTGGCATGAGTTGTGCTAAGGAAAGATTTTGAAACAAATTGGTAGTTGATCTAGAAAATGTTCACTGAATATGCTTCAGTATTTTAGCCACAACTTTTTCTCTAGTTATCCAAACGAGATGATTCTTAAGTTGGATTAAACTAGAAACATATGGCTACATTTCTTATGAAGATATCAAATTTAAATTCTATCTTTAAGAATCTTAATATTTGTCATGAAGTTGAGAATTGGGTGCAGTACATTAGTGAAGGAATGTAAAGTTCATGTTCTGACTTTAGGGAAAATTCTGGATTGATCTAGATAGAATTAGGCAAAGTTTCCTTCTATAAAGTTGTAGATCTTTCTTTATCTTTCCAACGGTATATAGTATGAAATTTTTAGACATCTGAGTTGAAAGTTATGGTCCTTATAAGGGAAGATGTTCAAGAGTAAAGTCATATCGTCTGTAAAGTTGTATCATCTGTGATGACGTCATATCGTCTGTAAAGTTATATCATCTGTGATGACATCATATCGTCTGTAATGATGTCATATCATCTATAAAGTTGTATCGTCTGTAAAGTTGTATCATCTGTGATGACGTCATATTGTCTATAAAGTTGTATCGTTTGTAATGACGTAATATCTTCTATAGTTGACTTTCTGCTTCTTCTTATATTGACCGAAACTTCTTTTGTGCACTATTCTTCTGGTCCAAGGATCAGTTGCACCTGACTCTCCAACAAGAGAGGAGAGTATTGATGAGTCTGTGCCCTAGGGAATACTGAGGCTTCCGTAGGGCTCAGTTGTGAGCCCAAACAATCATAAATGCGAGAGTCTCCTCTTCCGCAGGAGCAAATGCCTGCTCAATTAGATCCGAGGATGTTTCAGGCATTTGCTCAGGCCATGGGTCAGATGCCGTAATCTTCTGCTCCGGCCCCAACTAAGAAGGGGAGACAGTTGGATAAGCTCATGAAGTATGGGGCTGTGGATTTCTATGGGACAACGGATCCAGAAGAAGCCGAGACTTGGTTGAGAAAGACCGAGAGGATATTGGATCAGATGGGTTCTGAGGATGAGGAGAAAGTGGTGTATATTGCAAGCTTGCTACAGGGAGATGCTCTGCATTAGTAGGAGAGTATGCCAAGGAGCCAGAGGAGACCGCCAGTGCCGGCTTGGAAGACTTCTTAGCTGCTTAGCAGAAGAAGTACCTGTCTGAGGTGTACATTCAGTAGAAGTAGAGAGAGTATTTGAGTCTCACCTAGAGGGAAATGATGATGAGTGAGTATGAGCATCGGTTTACACAACTATCTCAGTATATAGCAGAGATGATGATGAGCTAGGAAGCTAAATGCCATAAGCCTGAATTGGGGTTACATCTAGCTATCAAAGAGAAGGTGGTGGTACAGAAATTTTGTGATTTTCAACAGCTGGTTGAAGTGGCACTAAAGGTGGAGAACATTGAGAATATAAAGAGCGTCGTAAATAAAAAGAGAAAAGGGAGAGAACAGTTCAAGAGGGGAGGTGGTACTTCTATGCCTGAAAGGAGTGCCAGGACCTTCCCTGTGCAGTCTGAGAAGAGGAGCAGTGGTGCAAGCAGGCCTAGACCTATAAAGACTTCTACTGTTTCTCATCAAGTTTCAACGGTGGGAGGCAGTAGAAGGGGAGAAGGGGACAAGTCATCCATCCCTAAGTACGATCATTGTGGCAAGTTCCATAGAGGGGAATGCTACAAGCTAACTGGAGCTTGTTTCAAATGTGGAGAGAAGGGACATATGGCTAGAGAGTGTCCGCGGTATGCAAGAAGAGAGGGAACACAGATGCAAGCTTCGAAGAGAACTGAGACAGTGGGGCATAAGACTGTAACTAAAGTAGGCAGCTCTGATGCAGCAAGGAGGGTGAATCCTCCAAGAAGATCAAGGGGCAGGCACCAGCTAGAGTGTTTGCAATGACACGGGAGGATGTAGAGACAGCTCCAGAAGTTGTGACTGGTGTGATTAAATTATTTGATAATGATGTAATTGTTTTGATTGATCCAGGTTCTACCCACTCCTTTGTTTCATTGGGCAAAACTGTGTATGGTAGAAAATTGAGCCCATTGGATACCCCTTTAATGGTTAGTACCCCAGTAGACCACGATATTGTGATTAGTCAGGTTTATAGAGATTTTGAGATACATATAGGTAGGGGACATATAGTGGTGGATTTAATGTCATTGAAGATGGGAGGATTAGATGTGATTTTAGGTATGGACGCCTTAGAGAAATATAATGCCAACGTAGATTTCAAACAAAAGACAGTAGAGTTCAAGCTAGATAATGGAAGAAAGGTGATGTTTATGGGAGACAGAAAATTTAGCTCATCGAGGATTGTTTCGGCTTTGATGGCAGAGAAAATTATGAGGAAAGCGTGTGAAGCATTTTTGGCCTATGTGGTAGACACGAGGGCAAATAGCGGGAAGTTAAAAGATATACTAGTGGTCATAGAATTTCCGAATGTCTTTCCTGAGGAGTTACCAGGACTACCGCTACCTAGGAAAATTGAATTTTCCATTGAGCTCCTTCTGGGCAAAATGCCAATTTCAATCCCGCCTTATAGAATGGCTCCGGTAGAATTGAAGGAGCTTAAGGAGAAATTGGAAAATTTGTTAGAGAAAGGGTATATTAGGCTGATGTGTGTGGATTATAGGAAGCTTAACCATGTCACCATCAAGAACAGATATCCACTTCTACACATAGATGACTTCTTTGATCAGTTGCAAGGGGGTCTTTTCGAAGATAGATTTGAAATCAGGTTATCATCAGTTGAGGATACAAGAGTCCGATGTGTCAAAGACTGTTTTTAGAACACGGTATGGCCACTTTGAGTTCTTGGTCATGCCTTTTGGGTTGACGAATGCACCTGCAGCTTTCATGGATTTGATGAATAAAGTCTTTTCTTAAACCAATTTATCATTGTCATTATTGTTGATATTTTGTTCTATTCTAAGAGTGATAAGGAGTATGAGGAACATTTAAGAATATCTTTGGAGACACTGAGGAAGAGTGAGTTGTATGCCAAATTCGACAAATGTGAATTTTGGCTAAAGGAAGTGACATTTCTTGGATATGTGATTTTAGAGCATGGAGTACATGTGGATCCAAGGAAGATAGAAGTAGTTGTGAAATGGGAAGCACCTAAGAATGTAGCTGAAGTGAGAAGTTTCTTGGGTATAGCCGGGTATTATAGAAGGTTTGTGGGGGACTTTTCCATGATAGCAGCTCCACTTTTCAAATTGATAAGGAAGAATAAAAAATTTGTGTGGATAGAGTGCTAGAGCAGTTTTGGGGAATTGAAGAATAGGCTTACAACTGCACTGATTTTGACTTTGACTTCTGGTATTGAGGGATATACAGTGTACAGTGATGCCTCAAGGAAGGGATTGGGTTATGTGTTGATGCAAGGTGATAAAGTGATTGCTTTTTCTTCTAGGAAATTAAAGCCCTATGAGATGAATTATCCTATGCATGACTTGGAGTTAGCTGCCATAATCTTTGAGTTGAAAATATGGAGACACTATTTATATGGAGTCACCACAAGGGTGTTTACAGACCACTAGAGTCTTAAGTACCTAATGAGCCAAAAGTAGATGAATTTGAGACAAAGAAGGTGGTTAGAACTATTGAAAGATCATGACTTGATGATAGACTACCACCCAGGGAAAGCTTATATAGTAGCGGATGCACTGAGTAGGAAGTCCACTATGGCATATGTGGAGACAGTGTATGTTCCTTTGTTGAAGGAATTAGCCAGGCTTAAGGTAACATTAAGGCAAGTCGAGCCTGATTATGTATTGGCTAATTTTAGAGTGAGGCCATTGTTGAATGAGAAGATTAAGGGATTGCGGAAGCAAGATGAGTATTTTAGCAGGCTTCAAGAAGAGATTAAAAGTGGTAAACCTTTTGGAATAGAGATAAGAGAAGATGGATTGATGGTGATAGGCAACAGATTGTGTATTCAAGAAATGTTAAATATGAAAGATGAGATTCTTGATGAGGCGCACAATGCCCCTCATGCGATGCACCCGGGGAGTACGAGGATTTATAGAGATTTGAAAGAGCATTTCTGGTAGAAAGGGATGAAGAAAGATGTTGCCGAGTATGCTAAAAGATGCTTAGTGTGTCAGCAAGTTAAGGCTGAACACCAAGCACCTTCAGGCAAGCTTAAACCTTTGTCTATTCCTGAATGGAAGTGGGAGAAGATTACGATGGATTTTTTGATGGGATTGCCAAGGACTAACAGAAAGCTGATGCAATATGGGTAATTGTTAATAGGCTAACTAAGTCGGCACATTTCTTGCCAATTAAACAAACGAATTCTTTGAATGCTTTGGCCAAGAAATATGTGGATGAAATAATCAGACTTCATGGGATTCCAAGTTTGATAATCTCAGATAGAGATCTCGAGTTCACTTCCAGATTCTGGGAAAGCTTACAAGAGGCTTTGAGAACTAAGTTGCATTTTAGTACAACTTTCCATCTATAGACCGATGGATAATCAGAGAGGACAATACAGACATTGGAAGTAATTTTAAGAGCTTGTGCAATGGATTTCAAAGGCTCATGGGATGAACATTTGCCTTTAATCGAATTTGGTTATAATAATTCCTATCACTCAAGAATTCAAATGGCACCTAATGAAACTTTGTATGGTAGGAGGCGTAGAACTCCTATCTGTTGGGATGAGGAAGGTGAAAGGAGTCTTTTAGCGCTTAAGTTGGTGTAAGTCACGGTTGATAAGATTAAATTGGTGAAACAGAGACTTAAAGCAGCTCAAGATAGGATAAAAAGCTATACAGTTGCCCATAGAAGGCAGATGGAATTTGAAGTCAGAGACAAAGTGTTTCTTAGAGCTTCTCCATGGAAAGGGGTTTTGAGGTTTGGTAAGAAGGGCAAGCTTAGTCCGAGATACATAGGCCCTTATGAGATCATTGAGAAGATTGGGCCTTTAGCCTACAAGTTAGCTTTGCCATCGGAATTGTCTAAAATTTACCATGTCTCCATGTATCAATGTTGAGGAAGTACCGATCCGATCCTTCACACATAGTTCAACCTTCAGAGGTTCAATTAAGGGAAGATTTGACATATGAGGAGCAACTAGTGGGGATTCTAGATTTGAAGGATAAGGTCTTAAGAAACAAGACAATGAAGCTGGTTAAAGTTCTATGGAAGAACCATTCTACGGAGGAGGCAACATGGGAGCCTTTGGAAGCAATGAAGGAGAAGTATCCACACCTCTTTGTGGACTCAGGTAAAAAATTTGAGGACAAAATTCTTTTAGGGGGGAGAAATGTTAGACCCAGAATTTTTTTTTCTAAATTATTTATTATTTGTTTAATTATTTATTTATGATTTATTTATTTATGTTATTTTCATTTTTATTTTCTTAGAATTTAGTTATTAATTTAGTGGGAAATAGTAGAAATTAGATTTTTGGATAGAAAGATTAGAATTAAATTAGAGTATAGTATGGTGATTAATGGATTAAAGGAGTTAGTAGATCAAATGAAAGAAGGGTAAAATTGGAAGGACAACCAAAGAAGAGGGGTATTTTTGGAAGAAAAGGATAAAATGTGTCTTGAATAAGAAAGAAGAGAAGAAGAAATCGTGAGAAGAAAAGAAGAGAGGAGAAAAACGTAGAGAAGAAAGAAAGAAGAGAAGAGAGTCATGAGAGAAGCGAGGGAAGAAGAAAGAAAACGTGGAAAGAGAAAGAATCAAGCTTGTCTAGGGTATGTTCATCTTTCTTTCTTGCTTAGGTAGAGAAAAAAAAAAGTAGAGAATGGGTTGTCTTGAAAGAAGATGAGACCCATTTTGATTTTCGTGGGTTTTGAATCAGGGTTTTGGGCTTTACTAACTTAGATAAACTATGGGTAGGTTAAATCTAAGCCCATTTTGTTAGTCTTTTGCTTATGTGATTATTGAAGTTTATGGATTTTTCGTTGGAATATTATTTGAACAGAAATTGGTTATGTGAAGGAAATCAAGAAAATCCTACCCAAGAGCAAGAGAAAAGACAACCTTGAGTTAGATTTAGGTGGGTAATTTATTTATAGTTATTGTATGATTAGGCAAATTCTTGCCTATGTGTGTGTATGTTGATTGCTTGAAATTGAATTGTTGTGAGTTGATTGAAAATGCATGATGCATTATGATTATGTTATACCTTGAAAGAGGTTATTACATTTTGAATTAAATGAAAAGAAGGAGAAAGCATGAAAGTATGAGCATATGGTAAAATGATTTTGAGCATGATTATATGCTTTTGTTTAGGCGAGAGTGGGACCATTCTGTTTGTCACGTGCACATTGACAAGAGCCTTCTCCCGGTTGCCCGCTTGTGGCATATGAGCTCCGAAAATGGACTCATTCTGTACATGATACAAACTTCGATTTCTCCATTCTGTTTCCATAGAACCCTCGAGTCAATTATTTGTGCATTGCATATTTGAATTGTCAAGTTTGAAGCTTTTGAGTATTATGTGTTGTGAGTTTTGAGCTAAATTGATTAATGTTTGAATTGCTAGAGTAGATAGAGAATACTTGAATTGCTGGATATACATATATGCATATGCTTGAATTTGTGGTAAATTGCCAATGGCTATAAATATATTAGCCACTGAGCTGTGTAGCCTACCCCACAATTCCCTCCTCAGGTGCAGAACGAGTCGGTTAGCAATCCTTGCAAGGCATCGGAAACTCCAAGATAGTTAAAGACTTTTATAACTAAGTTAGTGACTTTGGATAGCTTTATAAGCATATCAAACATTGAGCATCCATTTGTATTTTTATTAAGCTATTGATGTGCATGTTGATATGTAATTAAAGCTAGGCTCAAATTGTGTTTGGATTTTTTAATGAAATATGGTTGTTTTTGCTTATGGTTTTCTAAGTCTTATGTTGCATTTTTTTTAAAGTCTTTTCATAGGTGTAGAAATTGTGTTTTAATTTCCAAGGAAAATCTAGATTAATTTAGGCTGAATTAGACAAAGTTGTAGTTTATTGTTTTAGCTTTCCAACGGTATAAAGTATGTGATTTTTAGATATCGGAGTCAAGAGTTATGACATTATAAATTAGGATGTCGCAGAGGATGTATATATGGAGCAATTATAGTAAATGAAGTGATTTAGAACTCTTGGTGATGTGAGGAAGGCCTCGTCGAAATCACTTCATCTGAGATAAATCCATCCATTTGAGTCAAAGCACAGCTTTGACTGAATCCATCGTCTGATTCAGCTTTGACTGAATCCATCCGTCTGAGTCAAAGATCAGCTTTGATTGATGCTTTCATGTGAGATGAATGCCTTTGTATGAAACTGATGCCTTCGTCTTAGACTGATGCCTTCATCTGAGACGAATGCCTTTGTTTGAAACTGATGCCTTCATCTTAGATTGATGCTTTCGTCTGAGACGAATGCCTTCGTCCAAAACTGATACCTTCGTCTGAGACGAATACCTTCGTCTTAAACTAATGTCTTCATCTGAGATGAATCATTTGAGACGAATGCCTTCGTCCAAAACTGATACCTTCGTCTGAGACGAATACCTTCATCTTAGATTGATGTCTTCGTCTGAGATGAATTCCTTCATCTGAGATGAATGCCTTCGTCTTAGATTGATGTCTTCATCTAAAACGAATTCATTCGTCTGAGACGAATGCCTTTGTCTGAAACTAATTTCTTCATCTAAAACTAATGCCTTCATCTGATCCCTCTATACTTTTGGAAATGCGAGATTGTGACCCTCTAGATAGTAGAATCGCTCTTTAAGGCCTTCATGAAAGTTGTAGATCTCGAAGTACTCTTTGAAACTGTCCTAAGATGATCTAAATCCGATACCTCTAGTGAAAGATATGTCAATTTTCCCGAACCAGGTACAATTTGATGGAGGGCAAAATCATGTTTGATTCTTTTGGCCATAACTTCTCCGTCCAACCTCCAAATGACTTGATTTTGAAGCAATAATTTCCTAACACATTCCTCTACCTCTTCCTAAGAAATTACATCTTTTGGTATTGATTTGAAAAAGGTCGATTGAATCAGAGTAAAGGTATGAGTTGAAGAGATGAGTTTGCTCACGTGTTATGACTTCGAATTGTTGGACTCTGAGAACAGGGTCCTGTTGGATCGCGTATGGTCCGAGTATTCAAAATACGCTGCGGAAAAGACCATACAAGAACATCACGTATAATCGAAAATACCAGGATGTACGAAAATACCTTATTTTCGTGGGCGGATTGCTTCTTTTCGGATTCCAAGACACTGCAAAACGCGAATG
>JANIHZ010000209.1:27876476-27896070 GCA_027478365.1 Erythroxylum rufum | reverse complement strand
GATGGAAATGTTTTAAAAAGTCATGGGCCCGATTTGATTAGTTATTTTCCGCTTTCGTGTATCTTGTTTTAAAGAAACAAAAGTTTTAAAAATGAAGTTTGTCCGATTGATCATTCTAGCATGTCACTCTTGCGGGATACGTACTCGGATATTACCATAGATGTCGGGTATATGTCTTGTGGGAATTGGATGCTACACCTGTTGACTAACAAGCTCTTGTCATTTAAAAAGGCTTTATCGTCTGACAGGTTCCTATTTTTTTAACTATGATACACATAATTCGGCCCCCTCTTATGCGTGTTTGCTTTTATCGCTTAGTATCAGAGTGAGATTTCACATTTTTATGTTTTATAGCATGTGATAGATCATGGTAAACACCTTGATTAGTTTTGAAGGAGAGTCCATCTCAAAGCCTTTTTACTTCAAAGGAAACAACTACTCACACTAGAAAGAGAGAATAACCATATATCTCCAATATGATGATGTCGAATTATGGCAAGCAATTAAAGTTGGTGCTACAATTCCCACCTCTGATAATATAAAAGTATGGACTGATGTTGATAGGAGAAATGCACAACTAAATGCTAAGGCAAAACATCACTTGATATGTGCGTTATCTCCAGAAGAATATGAAAAGATATCCTGATGCTCTATAGCAAAAGAAATCTGGGAAAAACTTCAAGTTTCGTTTGAAGGAACAAATGAGGTAAAGAAGCATAAAATAAGTCTTTTAGTGCATCAATACGAAACTATTGGCATGAAATGGGGAGAGACCATAGATGAATTCTTCGGACACTTCAACAATATCATCACAGCTCTAAAGAACTTAGGAAAGATATATCCTAATGACAAGCTCGTAATGAAGATTCTGAGGTCACTACCAAAAGAATGGAGACCTAAAGTGACAACTATAGAAACGACAAAGGATCTAGACACTATTTCACTCCACTGGCTACGAGGAAATCTAATGATCCATGAAACAGAGCTTAGGCGAGATGAAGGATCTTCCTACAGAAAATGAATGACACTTAAAGCAACTTACAAATCAAATGGTGATGAAAGTGACAATAAGTTGCAAATAGATAGAGATGATGAGTTCAACTTTATGGCCAAAAAATATGCCTGCTTTTTATATTAAAAAAAAGCTAATGAAGAAAAGAGAAGGAAATAAGAAGGATGAAAACAACAGGTTCATATCAAAAGGCAACAGCAATAATAGCAATACATAAAACAATCAAATCATATGCTATCACTGCAGGAAGCCTGAACACACAATGCCAGAATGTCCTCTTCTTCAAAACGACAAGTCAGAGAATAGAAAATTCATAAAGCAAGCAAGGACTGTAGCTTGGTTAGATGAGGATTTTGAAAACTTTAAATTAGAAGAACCAAAAGAAGTAAAAAAAGTTTGCTTCATGGCTGAATTAGGAGATGATGAGGTATATTACTCTGAATCTGATATTGGTGTTGATGATTGAAAAATGCATATCATGAATTGTATGATCAGTACAACAGATTGACGGTTAAGTATTTCAAAGAAATTGAGAAGTCCAAAAGAAATGATACATCTCTGAAGAGTAAGATTAAATCATTAGAATCTGCGAATGAAATTTGATGACCAAAAATATGTCTCTTGAGATTGACTATAAGCAAAAGGTTTCTAAAAAGAAAGCTTTGGAAGAAAGAGTAGCTAAGTTAGAAAATACGCTCCTCGAAGATGATTCTGATAAGGTAAAACAGTTAGGAGAAAAAATGGTTGCCTTAGAATTTGAAAAGGAGAAAAATGTTGGAAATATTTTATCTCTAGAGAAAGATTTGGAAAATTTCATTGATGGAAGGAAGAATCTTGATGCATTACTTAGAAGCAGTAAATGCATTTTTGGTAAGCCCAAAATAGGATAAAACGAAAATAACAATATTAGGCCACACAAAAACTTCTTTATTAAATCCAGCAGTAGTTATAGCCAAAACAGTAGGACCTTGCGAAGTGGAAAAATCATAACAACTATCATTCGTCTGTTTTGTGCGGTTACTGTAGTAAACATAGTTACATTAGTCATTCTTGTAATTTCTGTAAAAGGAAGTTATCTTAGATATATGATTGGAGATCGAAAGGTCAAAATACTAACCTAGAAGGACCCAAAAAAATTTGGACACCTAAAATGTGATAATACTTTTTTACAGATGTGCTTCAAAAAAAGACAAGAGAAAATTAAAGGATAGTTGATAACAGTTGTTTGAGATGCATGACAGGAGATTTGAGTATTCCAGTATGAGCATTCTATCAAAATTGTCCAAAAATAAGTTAGTAAGAGGACGACCGACCTTAAAGTTCGAAAGCAATCAGGTTTATGAGGCTTGTTTAAAAGGTAAACAAGTCAGAAGTAGCTGTCCTCCAAAAATATGGTGTCTACTAGCCAACCACTTAAACTTGTGCACATAGATTTATTAGGTTCCACTCGGACTCAGTTTTGATGGTAAACATTAAAGTTTTGTTCTAGTAGATGATTACTCCAAATTTACATGTGGTATTTGATGAAGCATTATCATCGACAACAACAGCTAATTTAGATGATGAAGAGCATCTTTTGATTCCTAAAAACACATCGAAGAATCAAACTACACCAATAATACCCTCAAAATTACAAAATAAAAAAGATCCCTCTGAAGCTAGAACAGAGCAGACCTCTTTATCTTAGCAGGAGCCTATGCAACGAAAACATCAAAATAATGGAGAGGTCTTGATACACATCAATATATTATTGGAGATCCCTCCGAAAGTCTAAGAACAAGATCATCGTTCAAGAACAACTTTGTGGCTCTCATCTTACAAATAGAACCAAAGACTGTTAAAGAAGCTCCTACTGACGAAAACTGGTTATTAACCATAGAAGACGAACTGAATCAATTTAACAAAAGCAAAGTCTAGAATCTAGTACTTGGTCCTCAAACCAAGTCAATCATTGGGGCTCGGTGGGTATTTTAAAACAAACTTGACAAAAATGGTAGGGTGGTAAGAAAGAAAGCTAGACTTGTAACTTAAGGTTACAATCAATGTTTTGTTTTCTATGAAACTTATGCACCTGTTCCTAGATTGGAATCGATTAAAATTTTACTTGACTTTACTTGCTATAGAAACTTTACATTACTCCAAATGGATGTTAAAAGTACATTCTTAAATGGTTACATTAATTAAGAAGTATTTGTTAAGTAACCCCTAGGTTTTTGAAGATGAAAACCATCCAGATTATGTGATGAAGATATACAAAGCTCTGTATGGTCTAAAGCAAGCTCCTTGAGTATCGTATGAGAGGTTAAGTAACTTCTGCTTGAGATTAACTTTGAAAGAGAAAAGGTCGATAAAACATTATTTATTAAAAGAAAGGAGAATGATTTACTCACAGTGCAAATATATGTTGATGATATAAAATTTAGTGCTACTAATCCATCCTTTTGTGAACAATTCTCAGCATTAATGTAAGGGGAGTTTAAAATGAGCATGATGGGAGAATTATCATTCTTTCTCGGATTGCAAATAAGATAAACAGAAAAAGAATTCTTCATTATCCAAGATAAATACACAAAGAAATTTATCAAGAAATATCATTTTAAGAATGCCAAACCGATGGGTAATCTCATGTACACTGGAACTAAACTTGATAATGACAAAGAAGGCAAGGCTATGGATGAGACAAAGTATAAAGGAATGATTGGATCACTAGTATATCTTACAAGTTCAAGACCAGACATTATGCTTAGTGTGTGTCTTTGTGCATGCTTTCAATCAAATCTAAAAGAAAGCCACCTTCAAGCAGTCAAAAGAATCTTTCAATATCTACACAAAACTATAGACTTTAGACTATGGTTTCCAAAAACTTATTCATTTGACATAGTAGGCTATTGTGATGTAGATTATGCGAGTGATAAAGTCGATTGAAAATGCACAAGTGGTCACTGACAATCTATTGGAGGATTTTTAGTATCTTGATCCTACAGGAAGCAAAATTGCACAATGCTTTTGATTATAGTTTTCGATGTGTGTAGTTCTAATTAATAACCTCGATAATCTGTACGTGTATGGGTCAATCGCATCATACCTATGGTGTCGATCCCACAAGGAGGGCTAATCTAATCCTAAAATCTAAGGCCAAAACAATTCGCAATAATTTAAAATGTAACAAAACTAAGGCAAGAATTTAATTCAATCATGCAACTCAATTCCAAGAATCAATTATGAAAATATTAACAAAGTAGCAGTTGCAACTACGCTTAAGAATCAACCTAAAGGAACTATCAATTAAGAGAAAGGGAAATTTTTACCTATCTTTAATGCTAACCTAATTAATTATAAATTATTGGATTGTTGGTCCTAGACGATCCTAGGGTTGATTACTCTCTCCAAGTTATAAACATTAAACCTAAATTATAAACCCTAATCAAATTATAAAAATTGCAATCTCTCAATTAACGATCTATCCAAAACCCCAATTAGATTGACAGTTGTGTAATAAACTATCGGGAACCTATATGAGATCTCTCTTCACACAATTACCCGATTTGATTAATTTCTCATTCTTATTAAATCCCTTAACTCTCGCCAGCCTAATTTAATTATTTTTCATTAGATTCACCCTCTCAGTTTATTACCAAATTATGTAATCACAAAAATCAATCATAATAAATCTAATAAACATAAACAATCAAATTTTATTAAATTAAAGATAAAAAACCCGAAGGTGAGTATAGAATATCTCAACATTCATAATCCTATCATCAAACTGCCATTCCCAATTCTATATAATAATAAAAATGAAAAAAAGGAAATACAATTGTAAATGGAGACTGGAGGCAACAATGTCGGGAAACTCCAAATTCGGGAAGTACGTCGATGTCAACTTCTTCTCCACTTCTCTCTTCCTTCTTCTCTTTCTCAATCTCTCAACAACTCTCTCTAGGGTTTCTCTCCAAAGTGGCCAATGCAAAAGCTCATTCAACTTCTTTGTCTTATTCTTTATATACAGTTTGTGTTCTGGGTAGTCCTAGGGTTTTTTCGGGATCCGAAAGGCCCAAAAACTCCCTCGAAACTTCAAGTTTTTGAGTACCTGCGCATCTGCCCGACGTAGGCCACGACTGTGGGCCACACCTGAGCCTTCTGTCATGATCTTGGCAATCAGGCCATGATCGTGGGCCATGTCTTGGGCTTCTGTCATGATCGTGGCATATGGGCCACAATCATGGGCTGACTCTAGTGCTTCTGTCACAATCATGGCCTATTGTGCCGTTTTGGCCTGAGTGTCTATGAAACTTCTTCATTCTTCGATGTTAACTCTGAAATACTAATAAACACATCAAGGTACCTCAAAGACATAATAATTAAGCTTAAAGACTTGTACTAACCCATAAAAACACTTAAACACAATTAATTAACACATTAACAAAATTCTAACCCTAACACATGCTAAATGATTAAGTTAACACTTAAATACATATCAAACTAAGCCCTAAAATATGATGCAATTCACACTTATCAGCTATCGATGACATAAATGAAATACACAGCAGCTGCCGACTGTTGTGCTCAAATCTTATGGATGAAGCATCAACTACAGTATTTTTCTCTAAACTTGTCTCATATTCCTATATTATGTGATAATAAGAGTGTTATAAATTATTTTGAAAGCCATGTGCATCATTCTAGGACTAAACAAACATCATTTTCTTATAGATCATGTTTTAGAAAGAATCATTGATCTTTTGCATGTTAGTACTGAAAATCAAGTAGCTGATATTTTCACCAAGCCACTCTCTGAAGATAGATTTTGCATGTTAAGAAAAGAGCTTGGATGTGCAAACTCTATGATATTATTTCTGCATGAATATTCTCTGCTACTTGTCTTTGCATTACATTTAACAAGATTCTTCTATTCTAATCCCTTGGAAACTCTCTCTTGGTTTAGTGGGCCCTTCTAGTTTAAAAGACCCATTCGTTTTAGAAAGCTCCTCTTGATTTAATAGAACAAAATTACACATGTATTAAAAAGGTAATTTCCTTTGTTTTGATGTTACAACATTTAAAGACAAGAGTGAAGTTCTAATAAGTGGTAGTATAGATCTGTCAAAAGATACACAAACAATCACACTTCTTGTATTGGTGTATGATTGTTCATCTTCACATGAGATCAACGCTCAAGAAACACCTAATATGCTAGAAACAGACTTCTCTCCTCTACTTACCTTTGTTGTTCTTCGAAGCGTCGCTCTTGACTCTCTACGTTCCAACTTTTTATTTTCATCTCAAATCTTCTAAATCTTATCCATCTCTCTTACAATGGTACGAACTAGATCAAAAGGACCAAAAAAAACTCCAACTTCTACCGATAGTCATGGTGAAGCACATATTACTGAACCCTAAGTATCAAAAGTACACTGGGTTATAAAAGATGATGATTCAGATGAAGAACCTTCTTGGTTGATCAAACAAGCACGAATCAGAGAAAGTCTTGCAAAGCAAGCTGAGAAATTTTCTGAACAGAAAGAAACCACTTACGTTGAAAAGAAAGTTAAAGAAGAATTCAAAAAAGAAAAAAAAAAGGAAGAAATAAAGAAAGGAAAAGCACCTATGACTAAAGAAACTATCAAGGATTCTATTGATAGAAATGAGTTGTTTCATGAAAAGATGATTCCTAAAGAAAATAGAGACAAGAAAATAAAAATAGTTGCATAAAAAGGAAAGACATCAATACCACCAAAAATGTTTCAATTAACAGAAGCTAAAATTTGCTATAAAATGCAGTACAAGAAAAGAAGGATCGTTGCTAGGAGAGTCTTGCCTCTTATGATGTTTGATAACATAAGTATACCTATCTCTCCTTACTTTGTTGCAATTGGTTGGGAAATTTTCCTAAAATTAGATTAGACAGTGTGTGATGAGTTAGTCAGGGCATTCTTCACACACATGAGAAAGGAAGTAATTGATGGAAAGCTAGCCATTGTTTCATGGGTACGTGAAAGAGAGATTATAATTCTTGAAGAGATTTTAGGAGATATATTAGACGTAGCTCCTATAGGGAGAACTGATTTTCTTGTCATAAATGGGATGTTGATGATTTGGATTTAGGAGAAGTTGTTAAATCTAATATGGCAGACCTTAGAGCAGGTAATTTGACTTACTACCATGATGCCTTACATCGTTATCAGCTACTTCTATTTTGCCCAAGAGTAGTTCTATTAAAAGGTGCAGTTTGCTAAACACTTATGTAGTGTATAATTTTCTAAAAGGAAATAAAATGAATCTCCTTGCAATGATCTTAAGGTTTATAGTGGATAAAGGGAATCACAAGAATACAACTAGTTACCTACCTTATAGAATGATGCTAACCAAGATTTTCAACCATTATGGAGTACCTTTTGCAAATCTGAGTTGGTATTCACCGACTAAGTTTCACCACTCCATTCCTTACTAGTCGGAAACAAATTGCAAAACAATGTCTGGGTGGAAAATAAATCTGAAAGAGAAGCAAAAAACTAAGGTTCTTCTCCATATCAACGAGCTAATGTTCCTTCTTGAGATGAAAATAGTGCAAATCTTTAATAACAACTAAAGAACATTCAAGCCAATCAAGATCAAATGCAAGAACAAATAGACAACATGTAGAATTAACTTCTTGACATGCAGATTTTGCTCAAAAGAATCCTTGAATCTCTTCAATAACGCTAGTGATACTTGCTTTTTACTTGGTTTATCTATACTTATGGTTTTGTTTGATGCATCATTTACTCTTTTCCTCTATCTCATTTTGTTTTATTTCCTCCCTATACTCCTTTATTTTTGATAATGACAAAGGGGGAGAGTTTATATGATATAATTTTGCATATGTTTTGCATATATGATGATATATTTCTATATATATATTTCTCAATGCTGCTCGAATATATATGTGATTGATTATGTTTTTGAAAATTGTGAAAATCTGTGATAGATAAACAATAGGTTCCTTTCTTAAGAGACAGACTCCTGTTGATTATGACTGAACATATAAAAGTCACAGGTATCTGTCGAAATCATTTATTATCTCTTTGAATTTTGAAAAATATATCTATTATTGCTTGTCATCATTGAAAAAAATGGAGATTGTTAGCTCAAGGTTTATATTTAACGATTTTGATTATAATTAATATTTTGTTTAATATTTTAAAATTTAAATTGCATTTATTTCCTTGTAAAATTAACAGTCTAATTCTCAAAAAGTAAGTAAAATAATAAGAAATATGATTTCTCTGTTGTAGGAACCTTCTTTATGAATTTACCTTAATAGAAATGGTTTATCCGAAAGGATCTTACTAATTATAAAGATCATCTATTAGATCCGTGATTACTAAAAGATTTTTGGCAAAGATAGCATCGAAGTTATTCAAGGTTAACTCCATCCTGTTGACTAAAGATGCAAGTGAAGTAATAGCTAGTTGAAGAAATTGACTATTTAAGAAAGAGCAACATCACTTATGAAGAAGAAGGAACATATTAAGACTATCGAAACATTTTGAGCAGCATCTATACTTGAGAATCATATCATTACTATTGTGCTTTAGAAAGTAAAATAACTCTATTAAGAGAGAAATTATTATTTTGTTTTTTTGTGAGCTTTTTAAAAGCTTGTTATACACTTCTGAGTGTGAAAGGTTGGATAACCTTGAAAAATAAGTCATTGTGAGCTTGGAAAGGCTCACCAAATATAATACTCGTTTTTTATAGTGAAACACTTAAGTTGGATACTTAGAGACTGAACGTAGGCTTGGGTTGTAAGCCAAACCAAAATAAATCGAATGCGTCTTTCTACTCTCTTTCTTTAACTTTTAAAATTCTACATTATATTGTGTATGTATTGTTTTGAAGAGGCTCCTTCACCTTTATAAAAGGATCCTTCTATTTTCAACTTACAAAAGGTTCCTTTCAGTTTTAACAAAAGCCTTCTATTTTTAAATTGTTTTAACAGGATTTATCATTTAGTAGGTTATTTTCGTTTAAGCAAGGTCCTATCCCACAATGGGCTCCTGTTGACTAACAAGCTCTTGTCATTTAAAAAAGCTTTATCATTTAACAAACTCCTACTGTTTTAGCTAGGATATATTTATTATACATATTTAAAACACTTGTGAAAAAAATTTATACACACAATTCACCCGCCTCTCGCGTGTGTTTTCTTTTATCATTGATGTCACATTTAAGAATCAATTATAGATAAAGAACTGAACAGAACTTCTCCACGCTATCGACATTATTAACCTAGGCAGACTATGCATGGTGTACAATCAAAAGTTTTGCATATAGAAGCCCTTAATCAATCATTCATTCTTATAATCACCTCATATATGGCATTTTCATAAGTTGTTTTAGGCCTTTAGCTGCTTAAACTCAAATCTTTTATCAGCACAAATTTCCAAAAGAATAGATGAAAGACTAAGGTAATTAAATATCTGAACGTTAAATTTTATAACGGAACATCCAAAAAAGTTGTTGTAGGAAAATTACATATTAATTTTTGTTTAATAGGTGAATTGGACAAATGGAAGTTAAAGCGCATATGTTACTACTAGAAAGATGTAAATCTGCACTAATGTATTTGTTTCGCATGAGAGAAGACTGTAGTGTATGCACTCATTTTATTTTTAACAGGTTAACTTAGTTATGTCCGATTGAACCATTCCTTAATTAACAGAGAGCCGGCCAAGGTCGGCTGCAGTAGATCAGTTTTCGCTTCTTTTGTCTTTGTTTAAAAGAAGAAGGCCAACGTTGGGGAAGCTGAACTGGAGCTGAGCACTCCCAATGGGATCATCCTTGAGTTGTTGTGGGAAAAAGGCGGTTGATGAAGGGTACGTAAGATCTGAATTTCATTCACGTGTTTTATTGTGTTTCTGATTGATGGGATTGATTTAACACTCTGCAGGACAAACATAATCGCTGGGGGTAGTAATCATTCGTGGAGGATATTCACATACAAGGAGTTGCATACAGCAACTAATGGTTTCAGTGAGGACAACAAGCTTGGAGAAGGAGGTTTTGGAAGTGTCTACTGGGGTAAAACTACAGATGGTCTACAGGTAGTGTAATTAATTTAATCACCTTACATCTCATTCATGATGGTCTAAACAAAATTTGACGATTCATTTTATGCAATGCAGATTGCTGTTAAGAAATTGAAAGCAATGAATTCGAAAGCCGAAATGGAATTTGCTGTAGAAGTTGAAGTTCTTGGAAGAGTTAGGCACAAGAATCTGCTAGGACTCCGGGGCTATTGCGTTGGGACTGATCAACGTCTAATCGTATATGATTACATGCCTAATCTCAGCTTGCTATCCCATCTCCATGGTCAATTTGCTTCAGAGGTTCAATTAGACTGGAAAAAGAGGATGAAGATTGCAATAGGGTCGGCAGAAGGCCTACTGTAAGCTTCAACTTGCTGTAAAATTAGCAGTTTTCATATACATAATTGTTGGGATTATCAATAGGCAATACAGGAATATGAATTTGATTCAACATTTTACAGACGTCGATATAAATGCCTTCCATCTGTTTCATTTGCTTTTGTTATAAATTCAACCTGGCAATCATAGGATCATACAACTGCTGATGAGACCGACATGGTAGGAATTTAGGATACAGTCATGGATGGTTCACTAGGAATTGTTCCTGTAGATCTAGCCCAAAAATTTTAACAATAACCCACATCTTAATTAATGTCACCAGGTACTTGCACCACGAGGTGACCCCACACATCATTCACAGAGACATAAAAGCCAGTAACGTCCTCCTGGATTCAGATTTCGAGCCTCTAGTTGCTGATTTCGGGTTCGCAAAGCTAATCCCAGAAGGAGTGAGCCACATGACCACCAGAGTTAAGGGCACATTGGGGTACTTAGCACCAGAGTACGCTATGTGGGGAAAAGTTTCAGAGAGTTGTGATGTTTATAGCTTTGGGATTCTCTTGCTAGAGATTATCACAGGAAGGAAACCAATAGAAAAGCTCCCAGGTGGAGTTAAGAGGACCATAACAGAATGGGTTGAGCCACTGATCATTCAAGGCAAGTTTAAGGACATTGTTGATCCAAAGCTTCGAGGGAACTTGGACGAGAGACAATTGAAGCAAACCATCAATGTTGCAGCTCTATGCGTGCAAAACGAGCCAGATAAAAGGCCTACCATGAAAGAAGTGGTCAGCATGCTCAAAGGAACTTATCCTAGGCCTAAAGTTAACACCAGAATTGAGAGCGGTAAATATAAAGATGAAATTCTAGCACTTGACCAAGAACATGACAATGGGGTGCCGGAGGAAAGTGGCTATGGAGTTTTTGGTGCCATGGAGGTGCCAACAATGCATGACCCCTTCAAGCGCTTTGCAGATAACAGGAGAGTGGCTAAACAAGTGTAAGAGTCTAACACAGACAAGACTCCCATTTAATCTACGTTTTTTCATTTGTCGATATATTTTTTTCAACAGTTACATTTTGATTTAAATGTGTACGATTTGATCTTCACAATTTGATCATTAGATGGATTGTTGGAGACGATTAAGAAGCAATTGGAGGAAAGAATCAGACCTAGAAAATGAAAACCAACCATTTCAAATTGCTTCTGATTCAAGAACACCATGCTTTTATAATTGTCCAGCTCCTGCCTTCCTATGAACCACCACCCCAACTGTTACTAGAATTCATTTCACACGTCTCATGTTTTGTACTGTCGTCTAGAATTATTCCATAAAGTTGAAGACCGGTAGTACTCCCCTAGTACCCATATAACTCGGCCCATAAATCATAATTTGTCAAGTCTAGCCCAACTATAAAGTTTTCAAAGGTGGACAAATGTCAAATGATATTAAGGGTAATAGACAAAACTCCCACGCTGATTACACTTATTTTTTTAAAAACTTTTATTTTTGCAAATATTTAAATAAGAAATTTTCTGAGAATATATTAAATTATTTTAGAACTTACATTATTGACTATTAAATATGTAACATAGTTTGCGTCGGTAAATTGTGTAAAATAATTTAATATACAAGATATTTTTTAATTAATTTGAAACAATAAAGTATTATTTAAATAAATAAAATCAGTTGAGAAATTTATATCTTTTATTAATATTATTGTCCTATTGTTGGAGATATGATTCAAATACTGTTGCACGAGATATGATTTCAAACTTGTTGGAGAAAAATATTTCAACAAACTCCCAAATCAGTTGATAAGTTAGCTAGTTAATTGTAAATTTTTAGTGTTTTTAGTTAGCAAGAATATTTGTTAGTAGCATAACTTTCTGGATTTAGTTAGTTATTTGCTAGCCCATAAATTAGCATCCTTAAGTGTATTGATAGTATATTGGAGTAATTACCAAAAAAAGATAGTATATTGGAGTAAAAAAGCTTTTGTCTTCTATTTCTTAAAAAAAAATATGCAGAATTCTTGTTTCTTTCATTTTGTTTTTTTTAACAATAATAATTTCTTTTAGAAACAACATTTGGTATTAGAGCTCCTTATGATCTTAAGGGGCCTGTGAGTATTCAAGAGACAGCAACAGCTAATTTTTAATGGTGAGAATTATCAAATTTGGGCAATCAAAATGAAAGCTCACTTAAGAAGTATTGGCTTGTGGTAGTGAGTTGAAAGTGAAAGGAAAATACTATCTCTGAGAAATAACCCATCATTTAATGAAATTAGGGCTCATAACGATGAAGAAGCCAAAGCTCGAAGAGCCTTATCTCAAATTCATGTTATTGTCATTGAATCAATTTTTCCAAGAATTATGAGTTGTAAAACAACCAAGGAAGCTTGGGGCACACTAAAAGAACTCTATCATGGCAATGATAGAATAAGGCAGATGCAAGTGTTAAACCTCAAAAGAGATTTTGAGGTTTTAAGGATGCAAGAAAAGGAGATTCTACAAGAATTTTCTAACAGGCTAATGATGGTGATATATAAAATTAGATTAATAGGAGAAGAACTACCTCATAGTAGGATTGTAGAGAAAGTGCTTGTAAGCTTGCCTCATCTTTAGACGATTCAAAAGATATCAATTAAATTACTTTGCCTGAAAGAATCAATGGCCTGCATGCTTAAGAGTAAAGAAGAATGTTAAGAAAAGAAGGAACTCAATAAGTACTTGAGGGGGCTTATCCAGTAAAGGCCTCATCTTAAAAAGGAAAAGCTCAATCTCAATGTGGTATTTACAAGAAGCCTGGTCATAATGAAGACAGTTGTTAGCACAAAGGAAAGCCTTAGTGTTTCAAGTGCAAGAACTTCAGGCATATACAAAGGAATTGTAAAAATATGACTGAAGAAAGTGTCAATTTGGCACACGTTATTGAAGAAGAAGAAATTTTGTTTTAATATTGGTGAGAAGTGCACCAAGAAGCAGTTTTTGGAGAGAAGTGTTCCAATCATTAAAGGGTGATGGGAAGTACATCATTTGGTGCAAGAAGTCTTACAACTTTGAATCAAGAGGGCATGTTCGAGAATGATTTAAAGTTGTTTAAAATGTGGTTATATTTTTTCTGAGTTTGTTATTCCTTTAGTTGATTTGGTCAAAATAGTTTATGTTAATGGGATTGTAGGCTTAGGTTATTGCATATTTATCTCATAAATTTGTTTTCTTGTAAGCGTATATATTTATAAACATATATGTTTCAGAATAAGTATTAAAATGATAAAGATGAAGCCTCAGTATTCAGAATATTATCTACCTTTTTTCTATTCTTTTTTTTATTCATTTTTAGTTCTAAAACCTAACATTAGTATCAGAGCCCTTTATGATCTTCAGGAGCCTGTGAGCATTAGAGAGACAGCAGCGGTGTGGCGTCCAACAATACATCAGCTATTTCACCTCCAATTTTTAATGGTGAGGATTATCACGTATGGGCAATCAAAACAAAAGCTCACTTCAAAGGTATTGGCTTGTGGCAGTGGGTTGAAGGTGAAAGGCAAATACTATCTTTAGGAAATAACCCAACACTCAATCAAATTAGGGTTAATAAAGATAAAGAAGTCAAAGCTCTGAGAGCCTTAGTTGAATCAATATCCCCAAGAATTATAGGTTGTGAAACAACAAAGGAAGCTTGGGATACAATGAAAGAACTCTATCATGGCAATGTTAGAACAAGGCGGATGCAAGTGTTAAATATCAAAAGAGATTTTGAGATTCTAAGGATGGAAGAAAAGGAGACTCTACAAGAGTTTTCTATCAGACTAATGATGGTGGTAAATAAAATTAGATTGATGGGACAAGAGCTATCTAATAGCAGGATCATAAAGAAAGTGTTTCTAAGCTTGCCTAAAATATTTGAGGCAAAATTTTCATCTTTAAAGGATTAAAGAGATATCAATCAAATTACCTTGCCTGAATTAATCAATGTCCTGCATGCTTAGAAGCAAGAAAGAATGTTGAGAAAATAAGGAACTTAATAGGCAGTTGAGGGGGCTTATCTAGCAAAGGCCTCATTTTCAAAAGGAAAAGCTCAATCTTAATGTCAGACTTGTAAGAAGCCTGGATATGATGAAAACAATTGTTGGCACAAGGAAAGTCTCAGTGTTTCAAGTGTAAGAAGTTTGGGCATATACAAAGGAATTGCAAAAATAAGACTAAAGAAAGTATCAATTTGGCATATGATGCTAAAGAAGAAGAAATTTTGTTTTATTATTTGTGAGAAGTGCACCAAGAAGCAGTTTTTGGAGAGAAGTGGTCCAACCATTGAAGGGTGATGAGAAGTACATCATCAAGTGCACGAAGTCTTACAATTTTCAATCAAGAGGGAATGTTGGAGAATGATTCAAAGTTGTTAAAAATGTGGTCCTATTTTTAATTTGTTATTCCTTTAGTTTATTTGGTCAAAATAGTTTATGTTAGTGGGATTATAGGCTTAGATTGTTGCGTATTTATCTCATAAATTTGTTTGCTTGTAAGCCTATTTATATATAAGCATATCTGTTTCAGATTTTATAAATAAGTCTTAAAAGGATAAAGATAAAGCCTAAGTATTTAGAATATTATCGACCTCTTTTCTACTCTATTTTTGGGCTAATTTATGGTTCTAACACCTAACATTGATATTAGAACTCCTTATAATCTTAAGGGGCCTATGAGTGTTTGAGAGGCAGTAGTAGTATGGCATCCAACGATACATCAGCTCATTTACCAATTTTTAATGGTGAGAATTATCAAGTTTGAGCAATCAAAATGAAAACTCAGTTGAGAGGTATTGGCTTATGGCAGTGAGTTGAAGTTTAAAGGAAAATACCACCTCTAGGAAATAACCTAACACTCAATCAAATTAGGGCTTATGAAGATGAAGAAGCCAAAGCTCTAGGAGCCTTATCTCATATTCATGTTGCTGTCTATGAATCAATTTCTCCAAGAATTATGGTTATGAAACAACTAAAGAAGCTTGGGACAGATTGAAAGAACTCTATCATGACAACGATAGAACAAGGCAGATGCAATGTTAAATCTCAAAAGAGATTTTAAGATTCTAAGGATGAAAGAAAAGGAGACTCTAGAAGAGTATGGTGGTAAGTAAAATTAGATTAATGGGAGAACAGCTACCTGATAGGAGGATCGTAGAAAGAATGCTTATAAGCTTGCCGGAAAGATTTGAGGCAAAAATTTTATCTCTAGAGGATTCAAGAATATCAATTAAATTACATTATCTGAATTAATCAATGCCCTTACATGCTCAGAAGCAAAGAAGAAAGTTGAGAAAAGAAGGAACTCAATAGGCAGTTGAGGGAGCTTATCTAACAAAGGCCTCATCTTCAAAAAGAAAAGCTCAATCTCAATGTGGTACTTGCAAGAAGCCTGGTCCCGGTGAAGAAAATTGCTGGCACAAGGGAAAGCCTGAGTGTTTCAAGTGCAAGAACTTTAGGCATATACAAAGGAATTGTAAAAATAAGATTGAAGAAAGTGTCAATTTGACACATGTTGCTGAAGAAGAAAAAAATTGTTTTAATATTGGTGAGAGGTGTACCAAGAAGTAGTTTTTGGAGAGAAGTGTTCCAACCATTAAAGGGTAATGGGAAGTGCATCATCAGACATAAGAAGTGTTACAACTTTGAATCAAAAGGGAACGTTGTAAAATGATTCAAAGTTTTTAAAAATGTGGTCTTATTTTTTCTAAGTTTGTTATTCCTTTAGTTTATTTGGTCAAAAAAATTTATGTTAGTTGGAATGTATGCTTAGGTTGTTGCGTATTCATCTCATAAATTTATTTACTTGTAAGAAGTGTTAGAACCTCTTTAAATTGATATTTGGTAAATTAATAAACTCTCTAAGATAATATTTTTCTCCGATCCCGACTTGGGTCAGTTGAAAATTTAACAAATTTCGATAAGATAATAAAATAATATATTATCAAAATACCCTTATGTAAATATAAGGTCCCATTAATATCATAAATTAAAAATTATATAAACTTACAAAAATATAACTAAGACAATTTAGTGAAATATGATTCTAGTGTTGTTTGTTTTTTTCTTAAAATTTAAGTCTAGTTGGAGCTCATCTCTAACTTTTCTTATTGCATCCAAAATTTCTAGTGTTGTATTCTCGAACTGCAACAAAAAATTGTGAAGAGTTCTAGACGCGATAACTGTTTCCTTACGCGTAACTGGTTCCAAAGGTACTGTATCATCTTCAACTTCATCATCAACATTATTTTCAAGGATAGTAGCCACAATTTCTTCTAAGCTCTGGACCTTTGAACATGTATCATTTTCATATAAGTAATTGGACCTCTAAACATGTATCATTTTCATCTGGGTAATCCAATAGGCTATTGACATCCATTTTATTGCAATAGCCGAGATCATTAATCATGAGCTCAAGTTCATAAATGTCGTTTTCACAAGTGAGTTTATCTAAATTCCTTGAGACTTCATCTCCTGAATGAATTTTGCAATGTCGAAAACAATTTGTTATTGTCTCTTGCTGAACATTAACTGTCCAAGCCGAGATTGCAAGATTGATAGCATCCAAAACATTAATCTTACCTGAATCAGATTGTCCCAACTCATAGTCTTCTAAAATCCTACGGAAAAATCTCCTACAATAGTGCATCTTGAAAGCTCTTATTATTCCAGCATCACAAGGTTGAATTTTTGATATCATATTGGGTGGCAAGAATAACAACTCAACATTATGCAACCCTTTATATCTTGGATGTGCTGGACAATTATCTACCACAAAACAAAATTCTTCTACTATGCATTTTTTTATCAAACCAACCGATATATTCATCAAAGAGCACACTTGTCATCCAAGCTCTTTTATTGGCACGGTAGTGACAATTCAAGCTATTCATGTCGACGTTCTTGAAGCAATGTGGCTTTGCATATTTTCCAATAATCCATTAAGGGAATTTTTCAGAGTCATCCTCATTGCAACAAATAACAATTGTTAGCCTTTCTTTGTCTTAGTTTCTTCCTTCAAGCTGCTTCGTAGCAAGAGAATGATCAGCTTGTAACCTATAAAACAAACCAGTTTCATCCATATTAAAAACATCTTTCATAAGGAACTTATCTATTTTTTCCCTTATAGACTCTAATTGCTTCTCCATGTCTTATATATCAACCGAACCACTCTTTCCGAAATTATGAAATGACTTGATACCGTGTCGTAGCTTGAATTTCTCAAGCCAACCTTGAGAAAATTTGTGCTCAGAATCTTGTTGAGGGTATAGAAGTTTCATTATATCTCTTGCCTTCTCCAAAATTAGCTCTCCAGTCATATTTACACGATCTTGGTACTGGAGAAACCACTCATAAACAACCTTCTCCATATCTGGAATTTTGCTAGTTTGTGCTACTTGATATCCCTTCCTTTTTCTAGGTTGGCCGAAAGATACTCAACCGATTGTTTGAGTGTGTTTGAGATTGTACCTTGACTAACTTTCAAATGAAACTTTTCTTCAAGCCACAACTGCAAATCTTTTTGAGTGTATGTCGAATGATCTCTCTTGTACTCACATAACTTTTTGTGTATTTGATCCGTCATTGTTAATTTCGTGACACCTTTTAGATGAGGAGCCATTTTTGGGTGTAGTTTCAAGAAATTTTATATCTTGTTTATAAAGTATTTTCTATCTCCATCATATGTACATATGTACATTGAATGTTTTTAGTAAAAATTCTATGAATAATACTTAATTATTAAGAAACAATAAACATTATTTATTAGTTTTCATTAATATTATGTACAATGAATCTATATTTTAGATTCATTCAATTAATATGAAACATGAAATTTTCTAAGATACAATGTTTTTTTATGTAATCAAAATTTAACTTCAATCAATTACAAAATCTCTTTAAATTAATAAATATTAATTTATCAGTTAACTAATATATCTATAAAATAATAAATATTATGATCCCAACAATATTAATTTATAGAGGTTTTACTGTATTCACTAACACATCTCCCTCAAGTGAAAGCTCCTTGGGCTTAAAATTTGCACAGGCTCACTCTACCTTATAAGTGGGTTGTAAGATTTGAACTCACGACCACTTAGTCACAAAGGCTCTGATACCATATTAAGTGACCGTTTCATCATAACAACTTAAGCTATTGTGTGAGACCAACTTAATTGATTTTATATATTCGTTAACAAAGCATTTTGTTACTAACTAAAATATGGCATTTGTTAAGATTAATTTCCAGTAACTTATTAGAAAATGAAATACGTTACTGTCTCACAATCTAACATTTCCAAGTTTCACTGTCAATTTTGGCGAGCATTCAACGGGACAAGCACGGAGCTATTTACGGCAAAGCTATGCGGGAGTTAGCTTAATCGCTGTTTAGCGTTTCCTTTGTAAACCAAAAAAAAAAAACATTTCCAAGTTCACAATGACAAATGACACACGAGAATCACAAATTCTTTTCAACCAACCACATCTTTTTTTATATTTCATTTGTTGTTACAGAGTTCAAGACAACTACAGCTCCTTATAAATACGGATCGAAGCCCACCCCACTTCCCCACATCCATCATTCTAACCCGAGCTTCCTGGAATAGCTAGGCAGAATGGCAAGCTCTTGGCAAGTAGGATTTGGTACGGGAGTTTTGTTGGTTCTAGCTCTAGCTTGTGAGGCTAGGTTTCTGGGTTCTTCATCATCAGGATTTGTTTCAAACCAGAAACACTCAGTTCACTCTAAACGGATCTCCTTTCCTCTTCAAAGGCTTCAACTCCTATTGGATGATGCATGTTGCTGCCCAACCTGCCGAAAGGTACAAGGTTTCCAACGTCTTCCGTGAGGCTTCAGCTGCTGGTCTGAGTGTCTGCCGGACGTGGGCCTTCAGTGATGGAGGCACTACAAGAAAATAAACCCTTTTGCGACGTCTTAAAAATGTCACAAAAGGTCCTAAAAACGTCGCAGAAGAGCATTCACAAAAAACGTCGTGGAATGTGGTGTAGGTAAAAGTTTTCCGCGACGTTTTATGAAAAACGTCGCAAAAAATGCCGACATTCCGCGACGTTTTTAAAAACGTCACTGAAAGTTTAGACAATTCGCGACGTTTTTAAAACGTCACAGAATGTGAAAGAATCC
>JANIHZ010000209.1:27863995-27876376 GCA_027478365.1 Erythroxylum rufum | reverse complement strand
GTTTGGGCTTGTAAATATTCTTTGGATTTTTGTTTCTGGAATTATGAGATGTATTATATGTGTGTTTGAGATTCTAAAAATGTAAGTGTGAAATGTTTTGATTCTTGGGTGGCATCCAGATATCCTCCCAGGGGGTATTTGGGTGTGACATTTAGTTTCAATTTTGAAGGAAGATTCAGCAAAATTGACTGAAGCTACTGAGATAAAGAGGAAATTGGAGTTTGAGAAGAAGAAACCTCAATCTCAACAGACTCCTAGGCTAATTGAAGAGAACAAAAAGCAGAAAATCAGTCAGAAGAAGAGCACTCCAACTGCTGTTCAGAAGAAAAAGTCAGTTGAACGTAGTCCAGCACAGGTCAATACCTCTCAATCTTTGAGAAAAGAGGATTTGAGGATAAGGATTATTGAAGAAGTTCAACCTGTCAGGAGTAGTAGCTCAATAATCATTAGGGAAACACCAAAAAGGTCAGTCAAGGTACAATTTCAACCAATCTTGGTAAATAGTAGTACAATGCATCTGTTGAATGATGATGAGATAAGTATGTATGGTTTTCTACGGGATGAGGGAACCAAACCATACCCCACACAGATGACAAGGAAAAAGTAGACTATCTTACCAATCACAAAGAAAACTATGATCAAGATTGTGCCTGACATTCAACCACGACCTTACATTGTTCGCAATGACGAAAAGGGGAAGAAGAAACTATACCCAGAAGGAATAACAAGCGATCTGACAGAAGAACAGATCGATGCTGAAGTGAGAAACATTGATGAGGCGTGTTATGCATCTCATCACCGAGGAACTTATGTCTCTCATTACATTTCGAAGGCATCAGGAAGCAATTGTGGTCGTCGAACCACTGAAGAATCTTTTCAGGTAGTTGGAAAACTTACAGAAGGGCAGTTCAGATCTATAAGGATTGGAGATGTCAGCTACAGCATAGAGACTCTTGTGCATCTGATTATGAACATTAGACCCTTGAGTACTGTGTCTTCAATTGGAGATGTCCTACACCTATTTGGAAAACAACTTCCATGACTAACCAACCCTGAAGATTCTGAACTCCCGCAACCGAACCTATCTGACAAACCTCCTACCTTTACAATCACTAGACCAGGTGTCATATCTTCGGATGCATATACTACGACCGTTGGTCTTGAAGTAGTACAATAGAAGCATGATGAAGATATTAAAGATAAAGTTGATGATCTGCGTGCTTTTGTGGGTGACTTGTATACGAAAGTTGAGTATATTCGACAAGATCTCAAGTCACTCCGCACTAAAATGAGAGAAATATTTTTTGAAGTTATGAAGCATCTAAGGCCATGATTTTTTTGATCAATAACAAATAGGGGAAGAAAGGAGAAAGTAGAAAAGCAGAAAGAAAAGACAGATAGGGGGAGAAAAGAAAAAGAAGAAAAGGAAAGAGAAGAGAAGATCAGAAGAAGAAGATAGTGCTTACAATTCTTCAAGTGTATAGAATGTTATAGTGTATATTGTCTTATAAGTAATATAATACTTTCTTTCTAACAACCCTGATTGATTATTTTTTATCATCAAAAAGGGAGATTTTGTTAAGTCAAAATGACTTCACGATTAATAAGACCAAATAAAAATAATAGAAGAAAGTAAGACGAAGCTGGGGAGGAGAAACTAAGACGAAGCACAGAGATGCGAAAGTAAGACACAAGAGAATAAGACGAAGCAAATCAAGAAAGTGAGATGGAAGCAGTAGTCAAAGTAAGACGAAGCTAAAGTCAAGCTAAGACGCAAGCCGAAAATAAGACAAAGTCGAAGCGGAAAGTAAGATGCGAAAGTAAGACAAAGCGGAAGCGGAAAGTAAGACGCGAAAGTAAGACGAAGCGGAAGCAGAAAGTAAGACGCAAGAAAATAAAACGAAGCGAAGTCGAAAATGAGACGAAAGAGAATAAGATGAAGTAGAAGTTAAAACTAAGACGAAGACCTGATACCACGTCGGATAGTTAATCAGTCTGAGTTAGTTACAAAACTCAACTGAATAATTGTTTCTTCAAAGATCAAGAAACAAGAAGAAAGAAGTGGTTATCAAGAAGCAGTTGAAGACGAAGGCTATAAATACAAGTCAGAGTCGAAGACTGTAGAAGTTAGAGATTTTAAAAAGTTAGCGAATTCAAAGAGATTGTGAATCATTGTATTCATTGAGCTAAACTTTAGAGCTATATTGTCTGTAACAAAACTCGAACATCTTTCAGTAGAAAGAAGAAAAGCTAAAAGCCTGAAAAGGCTAAGTGAAAAGAATACTTGTTGTAAGAGACCTGAAGAGGCTCAGTGAAAAGAATATTTGTATCTTTGAGAAGTATAGTGAAATCTCAGAAAGGATTTTTAGGACTGGACGTAGCCCACGGTTTGGGGTAAACCAGTATAAATCTGCTGTGTCAATTCCTACTCTCAACTCTCAACTCTTGTTCATATTGTTTTATACAAGTACTTAGAAGTGAATTGCAATACTTTGTGAAACTATTATTAAATAGTTCTGAAAAAGCAAGTTTTTAAAAGAAGTTTTTGAAAAGGGGATTCTATTCAAGAAAAGGATATACAATTCAACCTCCCTTCTTGTACGTTTTGTATATCGAATATTAAGTCTATACTAACATATTATTTACTTCAGTCTCTTGCTGAACATTTACTGTCCAAGCTGAGATTGCAAGATTGATAGCATCCAAAACATTAATCTTAGCTGGATCAGATTGTCCCAACTCATAGCCTTCTAAAATCCTACGGTAAAATCTCCTACGATAGTGTATCTTGAAAGCTCTTATTATTCCAACATCACAAGGTTGAATTTTTGATGTCATGTTGGGTTGCAAGAAGAACAACTCAATATTATGTAGCCCTTCACATCTTGGATGTGCTAGACAATTATCTACCATAAACAAAATTCTTTTACCATACATTTTTTTAATCAAACCAACGGATATATTCATCAAAGAGCACACTTGTCATCTAAGCTCTTTTTGTTAGCACGGTAGTGACAATTCAAGCTATTCATGTTGACATTCTTGAAGCAATGTGACTTTGCATATTTTTCAATAATCCATAAAAGGATTTTTTTCAGAGCCATCATCATTGCAACAAATAACAACTGTTAGCCTTTCTTTGTCTTGTTTTCTTCTTTCAAGTTGCTTCGTAGCAAGAGAATGATCAGCTTGTAACCTATAAAACAAACCTATTTCATCCATAGTAAAAAAATCTTTCATAGGGAACTTATCTATTTTTTCCCTTATAGACTCCATTTGCTTTTCCATGTCTTGTATATCAACCGAACCACTCTCTTCAAAATGAAGAAATGACTTGATACCGTATCGTAGTTTGAATTTCTCAAGCCAATCTTGAGAAAATTTGTGCTCAAAATCTTGTTGAGGGTATAGAAGTTTCATTGTATCTCTTGCCTTCTCCAAAATTAGCTCTCTGGTCATATTCACACGATCTTGGTACTGAAGAAACCACTCATAAACAACCTTCTCCATATCTGAAAATTTTGCTGGTTTGTGCCGATTGATATCCCTTCCTTTTTCTAGGTTGGCCGAAAGATACTCAGCTGATCGTTTGAGTGTGTTTTAGATTGTACCTTAACTAATTTTCAAATGAAACTTTTCTTCAAGCCACAACTGCAAATCTTTTTGAGTGCATGTTGAATGATCTCTCTTCTACTCACATAATTCTTTGCGTATTTGATCCGTCATTGTTGATTTCATGACACCTTTTAGATGAGGAGCCATTGTTGGGTGTGATATGAAGAAATTTTCTATCTCCATCATACGTACATATGTACATTGAATGTTTTTAGTAAAAATACAATGACTAATACTTAATTATTAAGAAACAATAAATATTATTTATTAGTTTTTATTAATATTATGTATAATGAATCTATATTTTACATTCATTCAATCAATATGAAACATGAATTTTTCTAAAATACAATGCTTTTTGATGTAACCAAAATTTAACTTCAATCAATTACAAAAATCTCTTCAAATTAATAAATATTAATTTATCGGTTAATTAATATCTCTATAAAATAATAAATATCATGATTCCAATAATATTAATTTATAGAGGTTTTACTGTATATGCATATCTGTTTCAGTTTCTATAGATAAGTATTAAAATGATAAAGATAAAGCCTATTTATTCAAATATTTTCTACCTGTTTTCTATTCTATTTTTGGGTTAATTTTTGGTTCTAAAACCCATCACTGTATTTTTTTTCATGTAGATTTTCTGAAAAAGATGAAGATATGATACATATAGATATTCGAAATTGTTGAACGACTATAAAAACGGAATTTGAGAGGGTTTCAATTATTACAGCTTAAAGCTCAACTCTTTGCCGATATTCTTGTTGAATAAATTAATTATGTCATAAGTTAAGTTATTTCTCAAAAATAACGCATTAACCATCTAATCAATAAAGGATAATGTAGACCGCCTGATGCACAATCTGAGGATCAAAATGAATGCTCCAATCTGTACCAATCGGTGATATTATGATTATAACCAGATTATGGAGTCATAATTATACAAGTCATTCTGGAATCTCATCTTTGGATTAAGCTAACTAAAAAGCTGGGGATAGATCGAATCAAAGAAACTTAAAAAGATGGCACATTTACAGCGTTGATGATGATGTCTTGTGACTTGTGATGCAATTGAATGGTGTAAGACAGTCTGGTACTGTAACTCGACAAACTTCATTTGTCTTACGTTTTGAGCGAAATTATCTGTGTTTCTCGCTCTCACGTCCATGTGTAAAGTGGAATGCTTAGTTTCTTCTCAACGTTTGGTTCATGATAAAGGTAAGGGAAAGGCCTAGTTTTGAGTCCTCCCACCAAATCCAACAAAGTACTACTTTCTTTTTACAAAAAACAGAAATGAGCCAATATGAAGGTTTTGGCTTAGATAGCAAGACATATCATGTACATGCCCATCACCTTTGCTTATCCTCCAAAGCACCCAACCGTAACACATAATTCTAGTTCATAGTTTCTTTAGGCTAATCTCATGCCATTGTTAAAAAAAAAAAAGGAAAAAGAAAAAAGAAAAAAGGGAAAGGGGGGGCTTTCATGCTTCTTAAACAAGAATCATAGAATGAGAGCCAATGTGGCCTCGCTACTCTACTGACCTTAATCATGCTGTTGCTCACTTGTGTGTATTATTAAGCCATGCCTGAAACTCAGTTTCCTTGTCATCAAGCTGGTCGATCAATTTGTTTCTGAACAAAATGATTCCTCCAGCTCCTGCCAAGAACTTACTCGTTGGCATCTCTCTAGACCCAGCTGACAGCAAGGAGCTTCTCTCCTGGGCAATCTCAGTTCTGGCTCACCCCAACGACAACGTAGTTGCCATTCATGTTCTTGGTAGGCATTCTATTAATGCCATTTTCTGTCTCTTTGAGGTTTCTCTGTATTTAGGAGTTTTCCCATTGTTATGATGATAGAGATTGTGTCTTTACTAGTACTTGCACAATCCTGTGGTTGAGAGTTGAGGATACCTTTTTTATAACAGCTGCCGAGGAATCCAAGAAGCATGGCTCCATTAAGATAAAACAGAAACAGATTCGTCAAGCAAAAGCACATGTCATATCTGTGCTTGGAGACTTTGCCAGGTCCTCTCAAACCAAAAAGGTGAGCTTGCATCTTTTCCTCCATAAAAGTATATGTGTAACCTTCAGTTTCCACTTTCCATTAACCATTCAATTGCTTTCAGATAAATTTGGAAGCTAGGGTAGGTTTTAGCTCCAGTGTCGCCAGAGGTTTAATTGAGGAAGCAACCTCCATTTCAGCTGATTATCTTCTTGTTCATGGCTTGAGAAGCCGATTTAATAGGTGACGAAATCCAGCTCAATCTTGAGAATCCCATGCTCTTTATTTCTTCATCCCTCAATATTATCTCCACCTTCCTATTTCTTCTATTACATAAATTTGCTAATATTTTCCTTTGGACTGGACTAGAACTTCGCACGATGTTGCAAGATATTGCTTTGAGCATGCACCATCGGGTTGTACAGTTGTTGCAATTGGAAGACATGAGCAAGAAATGCACAATTCGAATCCAAATTCAGGAAGTATAAAAGGTTAGCTTCTCGAACGAACTCAAAATGAAAGATATATTTCCTAGAACTTAAATTGCGTTGCTTTTAAATTCTCTGATAATTAATTTATGGCAGAAAATCATCAATCAAGTTCAAGGTGGTTGGACAAAATTATTAATAGCAACAATCACAGTGGCAGGGCTAGTTCCCCTGTTGGGAAAAAAATCCAATCAGAAACAAAGAGCCAAAGCACTTCACCAAGAACTGTTCTAGATGAACTTGAAGGAGAATCTCACAGCACAGAAGATGACACCTCTGCCTTTGGGAGTTCGAGCATCACTGAGTCGCCTCCCCTGACTTCCAAGGATACAGATCATTCAAAGACTAGAAAGCAAATGTCTGCTTGTAGACTTATCTCCTCCATTTTCGCTTCACCATTAAGGAGAAGAAATGGCAGTTTATCCAACAAACAAAAGAAGGAACCTCTGTTGAAATGCTTCAGCTATGAAGAGATTGCAAATGCAACAAATCAATTCCACTCAGGTGAATGAACTAACTAATAATGTAAAAAAAATATACACAAATTCATCTCTTTCAATTGTAAGTATCTACTTTGATCGATATAAATGAAATGAGGCCTATTCGATTTAACGATGTCAATTTGATTTGAGTATCACCAGACAATATAGTAGGTCGAGGAGGGTATTCAGAAGTTTACAAGGGTGACCTTTCTGATGGTAGAACGATCGCAGTGAAGAGATTAGCAAAGGACAACAACGAAGCGGCCAAGGAGAAAGAATTCCTGATGGAATTAGGAGTTATTGGCCATGTCTGCCATCCGAATACTGCGACCTTAGTTGGCTGCTGCATAGAAAATGGACTGTACCTAATTTTCAACTTCTCTCAGAATGGAAATTTGGCATCTGCATTGCATGGTACGAAGAAACAACTGCATTTTTAAGTTAATCGGGAATCCTTCTTGCTATTTAGAAAGATCTGGAAACACACCTATAACAGTACAATCACTGAGAATATAGGTTTTATATATCATAGGATAAGTAATTCATTTGATCTCGTCCTGCTTGCCAGTTTAGTGTTAAGAAAACATAAAATGTTGGGACAATCATCAGGTAAAACAAGCACAACAATGCAATGGCCAATAAGATACAAAATTGCTGTTGGCGTGGCTAGAGGTCTGCATTATCTCCATAAATGCTGCAAGCGTCGAATAATACACCGTGACATAAAAGCCTCCAATGTGCTTCTTGGGCCTGATTATGAACCACAGGTGAATATGTACTGCCAAACCAGCTTCAGTCAACGCTGTTAAATTCAAAAGCTGCAGGAGAAAACAACGTATAACAAGATTGTTCCTTTATGCAGATAACAGATTTTGGGCTAGCAAAATGGCTTCCCAACAAGTGGACTCACCATGCGGTAATCCCAATTGAAGGAACATTTGGATACTTAGCACCAGAGTACTTCATGCATGGAATTGTTGATGAGAAGACAGATGTCTTTGCATTCGGGATTCTTCTTTTGGAGATTGTTTCTGGCCGGAGGCCTGTGGATTCATCAAAGCAAAACCTTCTTTTATGGGTAACTTAGACCTCCATCCTCGCAATTGAAACTGATTTAAATTTTATGATACTAAAATCTGTTCCTATGCTATCTGTCCCAAGTTGGTTTAAGATTCTGATTCTTTACTTTCTCCTGTGCAGGCAAAACCTCTGATGGAAGCTGGAAAAATCAACGAACTTGCTGATCCACAACTGGAAGGCAGGTTCGATGCAGATCAAATGTATAGAGTACTACTAACAGCTTCATATTGCGTGAGACAAACTGCAATATGGCGCCCATCAATGAGTGAGGTATGCAATATGGAAACTATGTTCCAGACTCTTTAAATAGAACTCATCTCATAGTGAACATAATACTATCTTGAATTTGTGATTGTGAATTCTACCCAAACTTATTGTTCTCCAGGTGCTAAAGCTCCTAACTGATGGCCTAAACTCTGAAGTTGCAAGAAGCTGGAGGATGCCAAAATTTACATCTGATGAGCTGGACGACTACTCTATGGTTTTTGGGTATGATGTTCCAGCAGATATTGATCTGGAGGATTGTTTGTAAGCAGAACTCGTAGTTCCAGGTTTTCAGTGGCTAAAACTATCGACGGGTTCTGAAGGGATCCTGTAGAGTAGATGGAAACGTGACTCCGGTCTATGTAACTTTTTTTACGGTTATAGCTTTTCCTGATAACTATCATAGCTTGTACCTTTCGCTTTTCCAGTTGATTAATCTAGTGACCAAGAAATTTTTTTATTTTTCGATTAATGTGAACTTATTGTATCCAATATAAGAGGAAAAAAGCAGTTTAACTGCTAGAAGAAATGGCACGAGAACAGCCTTGATACCAGAGAAAAGAACTCAAAGGTAAAATATCGGAAGACGACATATATCTCGCATCTTGCATTAGAGTTTGCTCAACTTTTATTGAAAAATGGCCTCGGTTTTTCTGAATCAAATAAACTAGATACAGTAGTCTTTTATAGGCTTACAAGTTCTACTTCAATGGCCACGTAAAAGGCAACGTGGGTTCATGGCTTCACTTAACATCAAAATAACATCAATCCTAACTTAACTATTTGACTAGCTCAAATAATAACAGTAGAATAAAAAAATCAAACTAAAAGAATAACAAAATTAGAAAAAATAGGACCACATTTTTTACAATTTTGAATCACTCTCTAATACTCCCTCTTAATTCAAAGTTGTTTTAAAACAATCTTTCTTCTTCGTCAGCAACATGTGCCAAAATGACACTTTCTTCGGTCTTATTTTTGCAATTTCTTTGTATATGCCTAAATTTCTTGCACTTGAAACACTGAAGTTTTTTCTTGTGCCAACAATTGCCTTCATCATGACCAAGCTTCTTGCAAATATCACATTGAGATTGAGCTTTTCCTTTTGAAGATGAGACCTTTGCTAGATAAACCCCGTCAATTACCTATTGAGTTTCTTCTTTTGTCAACATTTCCCTTTACTTCTAAGTTTGTAGGGAATTGATTAACTCAGGTAAGATAATTTGATTGATATCTCTTGAATTATCTAGAGATGAAATTTTTGCCTCAAATCTTTTGGGCAAGTTGACAAGCACTTTCTTTACAATCCTGCTATTAAGTAGCTCTTCTTCCATCAATCCAATTTTATTTACTACCATCATTAGCCTGTCAAAAAACTCTTGTAGAGGCTTCTTTTCTTCCATCCTTAGAATCTCAAATTCTCTTTTGAGATTTAACACTTGCATCTGCCTTGTTCCATCGTTGCCATGATAGAGTTATTTCACAACTCATAATTCTTGGGAAAATTGATTTAGAGACAACAGTATTAGTTTGAGATAAGGCTCTTAGAGCTTTAGCTTCTTCATTTTTATGAGCCCTAATTTGATTGAGTGTTGGGTTATTTCCTAGAGGTGGTATTTACCTTTCAAGTTTAACCCACTGCCACAAGCAAATATCTCTGAACTAAACTTTCATTTTGATTTCCCAAACTTGATAATTCTAACCATTAAAATCAGGATGAAAAAGCTAATGTATTATTGGTCGTCATGTTGCTGCTATCTCTTGAACACTTACAGGCCTCTTAAGATCACAAGGAGCTCTAATACTATGTTAAACTTTTAGTAAAAATAGCATTAGTTTTTCTTAATTAAATACACTGGCGATAGTGGCCTTTTATAGGCTTACAAGTCCTATTTCATTGGCTACATAAAAGGCAACATGGGTTCATGGCCCCACTTAACATAAAAATAGCAACAAACCTAACTTAGCCATTTAACTAGCTCAATAACAATAACAGAATAAAAATCAAACTAAAGGAATAATAAACTTAGAAAAAATAAGACCATATTTTTCATAACTTTGAATCATTCTCCAATAAACAATTCAAATTTCACTGCAGAAGCAATGGGCTTGACCTTTTTGATGAAATTCAATTATATTTATGAGTCAAGCGAGCTTCAAGTTACCCTGCCAAAGCATAGGCTTGGATTTTGCTTCAATTTCTCCGGGGCAGGGCAGGTACAATTTGGCTTTGGACATTGGTATTTTCAAAATTATAAGCACGGATTACACATGATAAAGAGAAAACGATTTAAAATTAATTCACTAAAACTTGAACCATCGGATAAGAATGGATGATGGATGAGGAGGAGAAGTGGACAAAGACAGGCAGTGGAAGGACTAGTTTTTGAATTGCAGGGATGCACGTGTTGTAGCCCTCCCAGAATGCCTAAAACTGTACTCTTTTGTTGTATACTTAACCTCTCAACATGCACATGTCTATGCATAAAAACCTTGGCAAACACTTACATCCCTTTATAAGTTCCTTTATGACAGTTTTATAACTTGGAGCACTTCGATGCAATGGTTGAGCTTTTTCGTGTAAAAAGCATACTCACAAAATAGATAAATACCCTTCTCAAATTGATTGGTTGGTTTGAGCTTTTATCCTGAAAATAGTAGCTGGATGTTATAAAGTTGAGATCTAATATACAGTCTCTATTTGTGCCTCCATTATGTTTGATGCAAAGGTATTGCTAGTTGCTTTGAGGAGACATACCCAGAACCTGGTCTAGAAAAATGGTCCCCAAAAGAATTACATCCACTTGAGTTTTAGATCCTTTCCTTTGAAGGTCGATTAGCCGACCGTACGTCATGCTCATCCCAAAGGGCACAATAACAAACACATCTTCCTGAGAGCAAATGCATGTGCAAAGTGTTGTTGGCAAATTCTCAAATTTTATTGTATGCTCTCTGGAGCCTATCTAAGTAGAATTTGAAGGTGTAGTTTCTCGTGCCTTAATTTTTTTTAAAAAAAGAAAAGGAATAAATTAATTAATAAAAGAGAGAGTCATATAAGCAGATACATAAGGAAATACCCTTAACAAAATGACCTTAAGAAAGACACTTAGAACTTAGAACCTAAGAGGAGTTATACACTGCCAACTGTACTCGTAGAGAGGAGCGAATATTTAAACTGCAACTAATTAACCGTTTCTTCGGCATGAAAAGCTCCTGAATTTTAGCGATGATTAATGTAATCAGACATTCTTTAGTTGAGGATTTGTTCGCAAAGCATCGAAGATTCCATTCCCTCCAAAGCGAGTAGATACAAACTCCCAAAACAATAATATGAATCTAGTGATCTAGTTCAGAGGATGATTGTTGTGTTGAGAGACAATTAGTAACCTCTAAAAGAGATATCCCTCGATTCATCCAAGAACATAAAGCAATGACGTATTTCCAGATTGCTTTGTTAAAGTGGCATTCAAAAAGGAGGTGGTTACAAGATTCAACCTACATATAGCACATGGGACAATATTTGTCCACTTGCACATATGGTATCCTGTCTGCTGTAGATAGTTTATTCTGGATGGCCAGCCAAAAGATGAAGGATATCCTTAGTGTTAGAGATTTACTCCAAACCGTAGTGGCCCAAGGAACTGTGGATTGACACTTACCACAAATGATTCTATTTGTAAGTTTGCTAAGTGGGATATCCTTCTAGAAGAAGGTGTCAGATACATGAGATGATGGAGGGTAACTAGGCCAAAGATACATCAGCTTTCTGGCAAAATTCCAAGAATTCCCATCAATGAAAAAACCAATCGAGTTTTTAGTGGAAATAATGAGAAAGCTCCAGAAAGATGCGTCAAGTGTATCAAGGGGCCCCTGCTAGACCAATTGTCGAACCATAAGAAAACCAAACGTCCATCCTTTATTTTACATGAAACCTCTTATTGAACCGCATCTCTTAGTTTCAATAGCTAAATAAGGAAGTACGAGCACTACAAGAAAAATACCCCTTCTGTGACATTTTAATAACATCGCAAAAGATCAATAAATGTCGCAGAATCCCATTTGTGACGTTCTAAAAAAATGTCACAAAAAACATCACCAAAGGTGTAAGGAAAAGGTTTCCGCAATGTTTTACAGAAAACGTCACGAAAAACCTTGACGTTCCGTGACGTTTCAGAAAATGTTAGCAAAAGGTTGGGTAATCCGCGACTTTAAAGAAAATGTCATGGATTGTAATGATTTCCGCGATGTTATTTATAAACATCGCGAAAACCATCAAGCTATCTGCGATGTTTTATAAACATCGCAGAATAGCTTACAATCCGCGACGTTGCTTTCAGATTGTTAGTAATTTAATTTCTGTAAATATCCTAGAATAATTTTATTTTAATAAATTTTCAAATTAAAATAATTAAAATTTTTCATTCATCTTAAAATAAATT
>JANIHZ010000209.1:27731006-27750470 GCA_027478365.1 Erythroxylum rufum | reverse complement strand
ATTTGTGACAAGTTTCAATGAATTCATGATTTATGATGTTTATGAATTGCTTGATAAGTTGTGAATTTTGAAATTATGTGACATGGATTTCGATTTGAACTTTACAAGGGAAATAAATATTTCAATGGCTTTTGCTTGTTTTTCGATTATAAACTTGTTACCCACGAGCTTTTAAGCTCACCCCCCTTTCATTCCCATTTCCAGGTGATGAGAAAGAGAAAGTTAAGGCATTTATTTGATTGTGCATATGTTGTATTTTAAGTTGGATTGTTGTAACAAAATGAGGCTTTAGACATATGTTGAGAATTATGGGATTTTGTATTTTTTGTTGTATTTCGGGTTTTTGATATTGATGTTGTAATGTGGCTTGGAATGCCATTAAAGTTTTGTAAACACTTATCTTATGATGTTAATGAAATAGTAATTGTATATGGATGATATGAGTTGACTTGGCTTTAGATGTATTTGAAAGAACTTGGAATGTGAACTATCGTTATATATCTATATAAGTGAATTATGGAAAGGAAAGATAGGGTTTGTGGTGAATGATAAGATGTTATTGACTATTTAGAGCCATATGGATTGAGGTTGAGTGTTGGATGAATTCCAATTGGAAGTTGAATTGCTTTGAATGATATTGTAATGGAGGAAGTGAAGTTTGGATAGATTCTAAGTTTCCATGAGGGTAACATGTGTATTATAACTTCCAAGGGAAAACTGTATTGATATAGGTAGAATTTGCCAAAGTTTACTTCATGAAAGTTGCAGCTCATCTTTATATATTTCCAACGCTATAAAGTATGAAATTTTTGGATGTCAGAGTTGAGAGATATGACTGTTTAAGTAGGTAATGTTGCATAGGATATTTCACTCGATGGTTACACTTACACGACCTATCCATATTAGTTTACACGGTCCATGTTTTGACCCAACAATGACAAAATTTCCTTTTGAGATCTTCAGGAAAGTTGTAGCCTTAGAAGTCTTCTTTCTAACAATTCAGAAACGAAGTCCATCTGACCTCTGTAGTGAGAGTTATGGCATTTGTTCCAGGGCATGTACAATGTGAGTTTAGACATGAACATGTTGGATTTGTTTAGTCATAACGTCTTCGTCCGACCTCTGATTGAGGTGATTCTTGAAGCAATAGATTTCTAATGCATTGCCCTACCTTCACAAGAAACTTAGTATCTTTTGGATCTGTTTTGAAAAGTTTACATTAAAGAAAATGAGGGATCGGTTGGAATAGCATGTTTTGGTTATGAACGTACTTTGGGTTTTTAAGCATATCTTGAGCTATAGAGCTCCGATTGAGATGATTCTTTTCTTCAAAACAAACTAGAGACTTAGAGATATGATTTCTTTGAAGAAACCAGAATTGAAATTCTGGTTTAAAGATTTCCAAATTCTGTTCACAACTAGGAGATTTGAGTTCGAGTATGGTTATTGATTTGGATGGGCACGCCATTAAACAAATAATAAAGAATTTTTGGGACATTATAAGCAAAAAGACGAATTGATGTTGGTTAAAGAGATTACAACGAACCACACTCAAGTAGTATGTTATGGTATTTGCAAGAGTTGGATTCCAAAATCAAGCGGGATCCAACAATGTGAGGATAACATACAGGTGTATCCTTTGTGTTCTAGATCTTTTTTAGTACTAATGAGAATGCAGTAACCACAGTGGCCTTTCGAGTTAGTATTTGAATTATTCTGCTTGTATGTTGGGGGATGTCTTTTGTCTTATGTTTGGTTATTCTACCCATAAGTATTTGCCTTACATGAGATTTTGAGATGTGTATAAAGGCATTAGATGGAAGAAGTCATTGCTTAAATGATCTATTCACTCACAGGTAGTAGCGTCATAGGAGTTAGTAGTATGTACTCTGATTGCTTTTATGTAGAGGTCTGATTTGCATGTATTATGTATTCAGCCCACAGGTGTTTCATGATATGTGTAATCAAATTCTCAGTATAGATACTATTTATGGCTTTACTATTATCCTGCTTTTATGCTTATTTTTATATTATCATTTTGCAGTCACCTTTTTTATCAAAAAAAAAATGTCACCATTGAAACCCTGACCGATTTCAATTTTAAAAAGTGGAAGCAGAATATGGAGCTTGCATTAGAGATGGCGGACATATTGACAGATAAGCCATCTCCACTTATGTCTATCAGCGACTGATAGAGCAGCATTTGCAGCTTAGGAGAGGTCAAACAAGACTTGTTATTTGACCATGAAGAGATCAATCCTGAATCATTTTCTTAGTGGACTTCTAGACACGAACATTGTAAAGGAATTCTTGGATAATGTCTCCTAGAGGTACAGGGTCTCGTCTAATGTAATGATAAGTACCTTAATCAAGGATTTGTTCTTCATAAGGTATACTGGAGAAGGGGGAGTGAAGGAATACATAATTAGGATGGTCTACCTCCAGAGCAAGTTGAAGGAATTGAACATTCCGATTCCTGATGTTTTAGTAGTGCACCAAGCTCTAAACACACTCCTTCTAGAGTTTGGTATTTTCGTCACTATATATAATTCGCAGGATGAGGCTTGAGATATCAATGTTTTGATTGTCCATTGTGTTGCAGAAGAGGAGATGTTGAAGAACACTCCTCAAATAGCCTTGTTTGGAACTAAAGGAAAGGAAAAAAGTCAAGCCCCAAAGGTATAAAGGTAAGAAATCCAAATCCTCTCCACTTGCACATACTGGTCAGTCTACTATTGCTAAAGGTCTATAACAAGTGAATACTATGAGGTGCTTCTTCTATAAGAAGAAGGGACATAAAAAGTTCGATTTCTAGAAATATAAAGTTTGGAAGGAAAAACAAGATATGTTAAGTAACTTCTTGGCTTATATGATTCATAAATCTAATCTTGCTACAGCCACATCCATTTCTTGGTGACTATATAGTGGAGCATCTAATCATATTACCTCCACGATGCAGGGATTCATATCCAAAAGAAACCCAAATAAAGGATATGTATGTTTAGACCTCAATACGAGGTTTGTGTTTGTATTATAGGACATATTTTATATATTGTCTTTTCGAGAGAAACAAGAATAAAGGAGATGTATGTTTAAACCTCAATACGAGGTTTGTGTTTGTATTACAGGACATATTTTATTTACTATTTTTTTGGTAGAATCTAATCTCTATATCAGTGCTAGATAAAGAAGGTTATCTTTTTGTCATTGATGCTTCTGTTGTTCAGTTATCGTTCAATGAAAAACATATTGGTATAGCCTTCTTGTCATATGGATTATATAAAATGTGTCTTACCCCTCATGAATTGTATGCTTCTTTATAGATTGCTGAACAGGTTACTCGAAAGAGACCTCTGATTAAGGAAAAGTCTTACATGTTGTGGCATAAAAGATTAGGCCACATTTCCACAGAGAGAGTTAAGAGATTGATAAAGGAGAACATTCTCCCAACTTTAGATTTTAGGGGTTTGGAAACATGTGTTGACTGTTGCATAGGAAATTTGACGACCAAAATAAAGAAAAAGGGGTCTACTTGAGCATCTGGCTTATTAGATCTCATACATACAGATATTAATGGACCTTATACAACTACCTTGTGTCACTCTAGATATTTTTTGATGTTTATTTATGATTATTCCTGCTATGGTTATGTGTTCTTACTTAAAGAAAAAATCTGAAGTTCTTGAAAAATTCAAGATCTTTAAGGGTAAAGTGGAGAACCAATTAGGAAGATCTATTAAGATTGTCAAATCTGACTATAAAGAAGAGTATTATCGAAAACATGGCATTTCAGGACAAGAAAAGGGTCCATTTGCTAGATATGTGGAATTATGTGGAATAGTGAATCAATTCACTATGTCAGGTAGTTTTAAGTAAAATAATGTGGCTAAAAGGCGTAACCGCACCTTAAAGGACATGATGAGGTCCATCCAGAGAAGGACTAACCTACTAATTTTGGGTGAAGCCAGCTAGACAGAATTGTAGAAACGGTGGAAGCCTAGCCTTGCATACATTCATGTTAGGGGCTGCCCTACTGGGGTAGGCTTATATAATCCTTATGAAAGCAAATTACATGTTTGTTTTACTCATTGCTATTTAGCTAGACATCTTGACCAGTCTAAAGGCTACAAATTCTACTGAAGAGAAGGAGGGTCCAGAATGGTGGAATCTCAAACAGTTAAATTATGATGCTTTTGATGAGTGTGGTCCTTCATATCCTTCAGATGATAGCAGGAAGTATAATATAGTTATTTCATATCTGCCACTTATACGGTTAAGTCTAGTGGATCAAGGTCTTAATACTATGTTAATACAAGTACAGGAACCCATACTTGTACAAATAGAGGTTCCTGAGATACAAGAACCAAAGCAGTTGTGAAGTTCCACTAGAGTGAGATGACCTGTTATTCCATTTGATTAGTCTATTTGGGTGAACAGGGCTATGCTATTGGACATGTTGTAGATCTAGTTACTTTTTTAGAAGCTATTTCTGTACCACATGCAGATATATGGTGGGATGTAATGAATGACAAGATACAACCCATGAAGCATAAGAAGGTATGAGAGCTAGTTGATTTGCCTCGACATTGTAAACCAATTAGTTATAAATGGTTGTTCAGGACCAAAAAGGACACTTAGGGTAAAGTTGAGCAGTTTAAGGCTCAGTTGGTTGCCAGAGGGTTCATTTAAAGAGAAGGGACTGACTTTAACATTACATTCCCTCTCGTATCCTCTAAGGATGCATTTGGAGTGATTATGACAATAATAGCACATTTTGAGATAAAGCTACATCAGATGGATGTTAAAATCGCTTTTCTGAATGGTGTGAGGAGGTCTATATAGATCAACCTAGAGGATTTTAGGATTAAAAAAAGTCTAATAAGGTTAGTAAATTGAGAAAATCGATACACGGTTTGAAACAAGTTTCTAGACAGTAGTACTTTAAGTTTGATGAGGTTGTGACCTCTTTTGACTATGTGGAAAATAAAATTGAAAGATGCTTGTACTACAAGGTTAGGGGAGCAAAGTTATCTTCCTATTGTTATATGTGGGTGTTATCTTGCTTACAATAAATAACTTGACCATGTTGCATAAGGTGATGTAACTTTTGGCCAAGCATTTTGACATGAAAGACCTTAGTGAAGCATCTTTTGTCCTAGGTTTTCAGATTTACCAGGACAGATCTCGACACTCCTTGGGTCTCTCATAGAGTGCATACATTGAGCAAGTGCTGCAAAGGTTTAATATGATTAATTGTAAACCTGTTGTAGCACCTATCTCTCATGGTAAGAGATTATCTTTGGCATAGCATCTAAAGAATGAGGTAGAAAGAAGCTATGAAGAATGTGCCTTATTCTAGTGCAGTAGGTAGCCTGATGTATGCCCAGGTGTGCACTAGACTAGACATTGCATTTGTTGTTGGACTATTGGGTAGATATTTGACTAATACAGGAATAGACCACTGGAATTCAGTTAAACGGGTGTTGATATATTTAAAGGAGACCAGGGATTCTATGTTGACAATTAGAGGGGTCAACAATTTATACCTCATAGGGTATACATATTTGGATTTTGCTACGTGTCAGAAAGATAGAAAGTCCACTTCAGGTTACATCTTCATACTAGTAGATGGTGCAGTATTGTGGAAGAGTATCAAGTAGACACTAGTGACTTCCTCAACTATGCATGCAGAGTTTATCATATACTATGGAGTTGTTACATAGGTAATTTAGCTCACAAACTTGATTTATGAGTTATCTGCAGTTAATTCAATGGCTAAACCCATTCGACTGTATTGTGATAATCTTTTTGTTTTTTTTTTAGTAACAACAATAAGAATATCATAGGGTCTAAGCATTTGGAGGTCAAGTATTTGGCCATCAAAGAGTTGATACAGAAAGGTGACAGTGAGGTGAAGCATTTAGGGACTGAGGAGATGCTTGCTAATTCTTTAACTAAAGGACTTCGCCCACTCGTTTTTTGGCGACATGTATACAGTATGAGTGTATTAAAGTCTTTAGACACTATTAGTTGGGGATCATTGTGTTTGCTCCTTATATGTTTATATCTTGTGATGTATTATGACGACATGATTGTTTAACAATAAAGATGATCATCATTTATCCTTAATCAAACATGTTATTATAGGTTATTATAATACAAGTGAAAGTCTTAAGATCTATGTCAATCTTAAGCATTGTAAAGGTCATTGGGCATATATACAGATTGACCTTGATCCTATGTCATTAGGACACAAACAGATGTATATATATATTCATGGATTTTGATATGACATAGAGGGATATAAGTGTTTAATCCCATAAAGGTTTTCTTTAATGTAGTTTAGCATTTAGTGAAAGAAAACAAGTTTTCTCTAATGTAGTTTAGCATTCAGTGGGAGAAAATAAAGGTTTTCTCTAATATAGTTTAGCATTCAGTGAGAAATTAAGACTGACAAACAAAAAGATGATACATTTCAGATCATACAAGTATCATCTTAGTTTGTCATTCTCCATTTTCTCATTCATATTAGTGAGGTATTAGATATATGTGATTGTATTGGGTATGTGTCACACATAACACATATGTTTGATATTTTTCAGCACCAAAAGCCTAACGGGACAGAATGATGGACTTTCATTATATTTGGATCAAATGGTTTTTTAAACTAGGTCAACCTATATAGTGATTGACTTAATCATATCTTAAACTAGTTTTACATTTGTAACAACTGCTGTAATTAATTATTGTCTAAGGGAGAGAATGTTAGATATTTTCCTATATGGTGGACAACAATTAATTAACGATTTTAATAAGTTATCAATTAAGATAATCAAGTTTGATCTGGATAAAGATAATAAAGTGATCCAATAAAGGATCTGGGTTAGTGGGCTAAAGTCCAGTGAAAAAATAGACCTTAGTTAGTGTAGACAAGACCCATATTAAGCATCTAATTGGAAGGCCCGATATGGATGTTATATATATAAAGTTAAGGTCTCCTTTAGCTGCTTAAGCAAATTGTTAAAAAAATAGATGCTCTGACTCATTCAGAGGTTCACATGTTAAGAAAGCTACAGAAAGGCCTTAACAATGTCTCAGGGATCGACTTTTTTGAAGGCTTTGGTGGATTCGTGCTCGTTTTAGCCTCAAAATGTTCGTTTGAAGTCATGAAACCAAAATTAAGTATTTTTTTCCTTTTCATGTTTGATTTGGGATATGTAACTAAGGATCGTTTTACATAATTTTGTTAACAAACAAACAAAAATACATTGTCAACCTAATACAACAATGAAACACGAAAACTTTAGCAGTTACATAAAATTTGAGATAAGTATACTGCAAAAGTATTAGTATCCTTTTATCAAAACCCTTGTAAAGATGAAGTCGAGGCCAATATATGGCTAGATACATACTAATAGTTATAAGGAAGAAAAAGATTGTTACAGAGATAAACGAAGAAGATGATGATGGCATAAGAAGCAAAGAAAACCTACTAGATGTTAATTACTAAGTACTAAACGCTGCATTTAAATAAAGGCCCAGGGTTGTAATACTACACCAGGACACATTGAATAAAATATTGATGTATTTAAGCCGATCTATAACGGCTATACTGGTATGTAAAAACTTAATGTAAATGTTTCCTTCTCTTTCTATATCTAAATTGATTCTATAAATCTCTCTTTAATGTTTCTTCCCTACTCTTTTCTAACAATATCCTAACAAAATATACGCACTCATTCTGTTATCTTAAAGTTTTCATACAACATTTGGTATCAGAGCATTTGAATATGGGAAATGATTATGGAGGAAAGCACGAGAGGCACCAAATTACAGAGGGTTGAAGAGAGCTTGAAGGGCTTGATGGAGAGGATGTTTTTAAAGTCATAAGACAGGAGTGAGCGAATGTTCTCAGAGATTAAAAAAAAGAACAAAAAATGTTGAAAAGGAAAAGATAGAGCTAAGAACCTTGCTTCTGCACAATCTACAAAAACAAGGGTAGAAATTGGAGTAGTAAAAACTACACCCCAAAGCAGTCCAGGGAGATAGGAGAAGGTTTAAAATGTGACACCCATGAGGGTGAGTCAAATCGAGATTCCATCATTTGACAGTGAGAATGTCAAGCTATGGCTCTACTGTTGTGAGCAATGTTTTCATCTAGACCAAACTCCAGAAAAGACAATGGTGTGTAGTTATTTTACATATGGACAAACATGCTCAGGAGTGGTATCTATTATACATTATAAATCGTAATAAGACGGAGATGGTTGATTGGGATGAGTTCACTAAGGCTCTCAAACAACGGCTTGATGTGGAGATTTTCGATGACCGAGTAGACGAATTCAAGGATCTGAAAAAAAATGGAACAGTACTAGACTATTGTGCACAATTTGATCCCCATTCCAGTAGACTGATGATATTAGAAGAGTGTCTAGTTGCTTTTTTATTAACGGACTCAAACCCTAGATCGATGTAACAATTAAATTATATGAACCCCACTCCTTACATTAGGCCTATACTTTATCTAAAAAATAAGAGGCAATACTAATATCAGTAGGAGACACTATGCTAAATCAAGGCATCGCAATAAAGAACATGAATAGCAGTGGTAATTTCAGCTTCAACCCACGGGGCAATAGGTAGCAAACATAAACAGAAACTCAGGTACGGAGGGAATATTACCTATACCAACTTCAACGTTATGGTCATCATCATCGGTAAGATCCTTTAAACCTTATAAACATATTAGTAGTAAGGATTTTGAAAATAAAAGAGCAAAGTGTCTATGTTTTTTTTGTGATGAGAAATAAAACTTGGGTCACAAATGTAAGAAGAGACAGTTACAATTTTATGTAGTTTCTAGAGAAGAAATTAGCGGGAAAAATTCACCAGAACCAGAGGAGGACAAATCAAAGGGAAATCTAGGAGAAGAAGACTATCCAATGGTCTCAATGCAAGCCATGTTGGGGCTATTTGAAGATACAGAGTTTAAACAAATGACATTAGTGGGGATGTATCAGAGACGAAGGATTCACATACTGATCAACAATGGTAGTACGTATAACTTCATGGATACAATAGTAATAAGAAAAGGGCGTGCGACCTCCAAGAGATAAAGCTGATCGCCATCATAGTAGGAGGCGGATTGTAGTTGAAATGTCATCAATGTTGCAAGAATTTCATATGGACAATGCAAGGGGCGGAATTCACTATTGATGCATTGGAGCTGTCGTTGGGGGGATGTGATGTCATATTGGACGTATAATGGCTGGTTGGGTTAAATGATGTATTATACAATTTTAGGGACCAAATGATGACATCAAGTGGGAAGGATAGCTAGTAATATTACAGGGAAATCCAGAAGGGAGGTCCCAGGTCATTTCAAGCAAGGAATTCCAGAAAACCTTCCAGCGTTCAATAGGTGGACAATTTTTCATGATATAGCTAACGAATCCCATTGAATATCAACTGCAATAGATGAGGATGAAGGATGAGCAGTGGACTACGTTCAATAAGATCAACACACTTTTGTCATAATATATAGAGATTTTCCAAGAACCGACCCACCTCCCACTAGACTGCAAACACAATCATCAAATCATCTTGAAGGAAGGGGTTGGAACCAATATGTCCATATCGGTATTTAGGAACACAAAAGGATGTAAAAGAACAATATGTTAAGGACTTTATGAAGTAGGGGTTCATCCGACACAGCTATCGTGGATATATGTTTAATTGTTGATATATTTAATTATTTACACTTAGCAATTAATGATATGAAAATGCTTAAGATACTCACTTTAATTCATATTTAATTTTAGTTACAATTTAGAAGCAAATAAATTAAAGTGAGTCGAAAGTACTACATTTGGGTTATTTTCTGAAGATCAATACTCACTTGTCTTTATGGAGCAAAAAGAAAAAAAAAAGACAAGAAAAATGAAGCATAAAACGACAACAGAAGAAGAAAATAAGAGAATAAAACGCAGCAGAACAGGGGTAGCAACGCAACATAGGCGTTATGCGCTACGTTGTGCATTAAACGCAGGCAGCACTTGCGCACAATGCTAATGTTGTGCGTTAAACGCACAACGCGTCTGCTTTCCGAAAGCGCACAGAAATAGGAGAAGTGCATGAACAGTTATGTGGACAATAGACCCTGAAGGTTTATTTGTCCCATCAAGAGTGCAGGGAGTTGCGGCATTGTGGGTGTGAAAGGAGGTGGCTGCAACTTGGTGGCTGGAGAAATTGCAGATGAGCAGCTTGTGAGATTGAACAGAGAGGGGTGGCAGAAGAGAGTGCTAAATGGAGAATCAAAGGGGTCTTTGGTGGGGCTACAACATGGGGGCTAAAGCATTTTTTAAGGAAAGACCCATGAAGGGCTAAATGTCTTGACATCAATTCGGAGGTGTCATTGACGACGACAGTCCAGGTTAAGTATTTTTTAATTATTTTGCTGTTTCTTTCTCTCATTAGAAATTGATTGTGTTATCCTATGTTAATTGATTTGGGTATTGTTTATGGATAATCGAATTTTCGTTATTGTTTGGTTATTTGTGTATGAATCCATTTGGTATTGTGAAAAGATGATTTTAACGCATTTATTGAATCGTTTAATTGCAAACCCATTGCTAGAATTTCAATATAATCCGTAATTGTTATGTTGAAATTCATATGGAGTGACTAATGATTCGTAATCATTAGGAATAACATGACCTAGGTTAAATGACGCATCGTATGTGATTGTTGCCTTGATTAATCGGCTTTCTTAATTTGTAATACTACAGCCTAATTAAATCTAAAGATCGTATCCTAGGTTATTTGGTAGTTAAGTTTAATTAACGATCGTATCTTGATTAAACAAAACCTAAGGAAAAATCGGGTTTATTATTAACTCACGATTAATAGTTGCTATGAGAGGTTTGAGAACAACAAATTAATGAAATATGCTTAATTAGGGTGTAGGCTGAGATTAAACCAAAGAACCAAATCTCTACTGAATTCCCCACTTTTATCATTTTTACATGTTTTCTTTAATTTGTTTTATTAGTTAGTTTCATTTTATTTCCTTCTTTCAAAAATCCAAAACCCCCCGTTAAACTTAAACACCAGATAATTTCATTTCATAAACTTTACAACACTCTCTGTGGGATCGACCTAGACTCACCACTGCTATAGTAGTAAGTCTAGTTATTTTATTTTAACTAGCGTAACGACGTGCGGTTAATCATCCTTACACATCACCGGTGATCTTAGTTAAGAAGAAGGATAACTTATAGCGTATGTGCATGGACTATAAAAAGTTGAACAAGTATACGGTAAAGGATAAATTCCCTGTCCCACTTATTAAGGAACTGTTAGATGAGTTGCATAGAGCCAGTTGGTTCACCAAACTGGATTTGTGCTCCAGATACCACCAAATAAGGATGTAGTCAGAAGATTCTTTGAAAACAACCTTCAAAACACACAAAGGCCATTAAAAGTTCTTAGTCATGTCATTTGGCTTAACAAACACTCCTTTAACATTTTAGAGATTGATGAATGAACTATTTAAACCATATTTACATCATTTCGTTCTGGTATTTTTTGATGACATACTAATCAATAGTTTGTCGTTGCAATTACATGTAAAACACATTTCAGTAGCCATGCAAACGTTGAGGAATGACCAATTATTCTTAAAAGGGAGTAAATATGTGTTTGGGGTGCGACAAATTGAATATCTGGACTACACCATTGCAGAGACAAACGGAGAAGATGATGATGGCGTAAGAAGCAACGGAAACTCACCAGACGTTAATTACTAAGTACTAAGTGCTACGTTTAAATAAAGGCCCAGGGTTGTAATACTACACCAGGACACACTGAATAAAATATTGTATGTATTTAAGCCAATCTATAATGGCTATACTAGCATGTAAAAACTTGATGGAAATGTTTCCTTCTCTTTCTATATCTAAATCAATTCTATGAATCTCTCTCTAATGTTCTTCCCTACTCTTGTCTAACAATATCCCAACAAAATATACGCACTCATTCTGTTATCTTAAAATTTTCATATAACAGAGATACATATACATACTTTGAGGAGAATAAGAAGAGTTGAGAAACAAATAATCTTGGCAGCAATAGTAACAGAGAGAGTTTGTTTCAGGTAAGTTGCTCACACATACTACATTATACTTATATAACCTTCTATAAGCAGTTTGTTTAAGTTGGTAAGATTTAATTGAAATTTAATTTGTGAATATATTTAGATTTATTGTAACTTAAAGAAGTAGAAACGATGCATGTTTTAAACTCCTCAATGGTATAACTTAGAGCCGTACTGCATGAACCATATTTGTTTTTTGCTTTCCTACCCTCCATTGGGTAACCGTTATTGGCTGCCTCGCAGGCAGGGGTAATTTTGGCAATTTTCATCTTGCTCTTGTTGAGGGATTATTTATTAAACAAAAAAAATGATAAATTCAGCCATGAAGGTAACTATATGATTCTTTCACTATCATTTTCCTTTTTAATTGTGTTGCATATGGTGATTTGGAATTATATTAAATAACAATAACTGATTTTATAATATTAATATATTTTATTATATTAGGAGGATGGCAAATCAAGACATCAGCATAATTTGGATAATGTTTTGCTAGAATCCGATTGTTTAGAGGTTATTGAGGGTCTCAATTCTAGCTCCTCTAATTTTTCCGAAGTTGGTTTAGTGCTTTTTGACTGCCAGGAGTTTAAGACTCAATTCCAGCAGCTGTCCTTCCTATGGACGCCTCGAACTGCTAATAGAGCCGCTCATTCTCTAGCAAGGGTATCTCTATTGTATGCAGATCGTTTTACTTGGCCTTCGCTGCCAAGTTTTCTTTCTTCTGTTATTAATTCTGATGTTGTGTCGTCTAGGAGTAATTTAGAGGAGGCCTAGGTCCGAATGTATGGGGTAAAGCTTATTGGCTTGGATATTAGTTTTTGCCTCTTGTATATGCTTCTATATTGTTTCGTGATAGTTTTAATGTCAAAAAAAAAAAAAGAAACAAACAACTCAAAACACTACGAAGGTTTTCTTCAAAGCCACGAGTAACTCCTTTAAAACTCTAGCATAAACTACCGCCATTATCAGTCCAACCAGCAAAATCATGGAGAGATATCCTAAGAGGATAAACCGTTACCTAAAGGGTAGGCCTTCTCCAACCTCATCCTCTAAAGTCAATATTCAAGAATGGTTGCATACGCTTTATCTTCTAAGGTCAATATTCGTGCAGAGTTGCATCATTTGTCAACAATCGCAGAGCTAGCAATAACTATCACAGATTCTAGCATCATCTCCTGCTAGATCTAACCATCATAGACTCTAGCATCATCTCCAACTAGATCTAACTATCATAGATTCTAGCATCCTCTCCTGCTAGATCTAGCAAAAGCCTTTTAGTTTAAAAACATTCATACTAAAATCTTCAAAAAGGCCATGGGTTTGACCCGAAGGCCAATTAGGCTCGAGATAGTAAGACCAGCTAGACTCTAAGCTCGACTAAACTCTCTTAAATTTTTTTATATAAATTAAAAGTACAAAATAATATTGTTTTGTTTATAAAAATCGGGCCTTGAGTCAGAACGCATCTGGACAACCTGAGCTTAAGATCGACCCAATGCTTAGTCAACCCGGGCTAGGTCTTGACTTGCTTGTCATCCATAATAATGGGAACTAACTAATGACTTAACATAGAAAGAATAGTTAATAAAAATATAAAATAAGTAAAATTAAAAAAAAGAAAGTTTATAACTTTGCAATATTTTTATTGTTGTTCGCAAATATTTTGTGTGGAGATAGTCCATCGCAAATGGCAACAGTAAAAAAACTAAATTATTGAACGACCTGACCTACAGTAAGGCTTAATGTGAGAAAAGACAAGTGATTACTGATTACGAAAACCAATTTTGATGTTAGTGTGAACATTACTAGTGGGACTTGGTGAAATTGGGTCCCGTTACCTGATCCTACGGACCCCATCGCCCAGATTCTTTTCTATTTCCCAATAATCTCTCCAAATCTCAACATTCTTCACACTTTTCCAAAGAATGAAGAGCATTGATCAAACACTGTCCATAAGATTAATTCACAACCTATCTTACACCAATAAAGAAGGAAAAACAGAAAAAGAGAAGAGAGGAAATCTACCAATTAAACAAATCCAATCAACCCAGAAGATGATGAGTCCTGAAATAATCATGATTCAGATTCTCACCATCAAATTCTTCTTCGTCATCATCGTCATCACCACATTCATAAATAGTTCCTGCCAACGTCAACTGATCATCCAAGTACCTCTGCAGGAGCGCCCCAACTTCGTCTCCCTCATCCGCCCTCGTCCTATCAGAACTGCACAGACCTTCTTCGCACAGCCGCAGTCGCTCCTCTTCCTCCTCAACATCCTGCCCGTCCTTCTTCCGGCGTCCGAACAACCGAACGCAGAGCTCGACGGCGCAGATGAAGGGTAGGAGAATGGGAGAGCAGATGAGGAGGAAGATGCAGGGACTGCGCCGCATGCACATCCAGCCTAGCATGATGGCCCGCGTTGGCGCGGAGATCGCAACTGCCGTGTTGTCTGGAAGGAGCTCATGGCTGTTCTTGTTGCGGTGGTGATGATAGGCAGCGGTTTTGGGTTTGGAGAGGGGGTGGTGCCATGTGAAAAGGAGGGACTTATAAATACACGAGGGTCACGTGATGCGTGTTTAACATGTTTTCTTTTTTGTTAATTTTGGTAATTATTAAGGCTTAAGGATTGGAAAATGACAGTTTGAGAAAGTAATTTTTGTGATTGGAAAAACGAATTGGTAATGTTTCTTGTGTCACCAAAGTATTTCCTTCCCCTCCGATAATGAAATCGAAACAATTGTATTAAATGAATCCGATCCGTGATAATATGCTTAAATTATCTCACTTTTTCGTCAATTTTGGATTAAATGGTAAAAATTCGTTCACGAATTCGAGTCACGAAAATAACCTTTTTGTAAAATATAAAAAAAAGTTACGTACATTGAGTAAGAAATTGAGTTTTATAAAAATTTGGTGCTATAGAGTTTATCATGTTTAATCAAATATTAATTTGGAATCTAGGTAGGCTAAGAGTAGCGTATGGATGTAAGACTTCCACTAACTACAAAGTGCTACCAATCCAATCAATCAACTATCTTGACACTTAAGCCAAGTGAACACACTCTTAATATTGGTTTGATTGAACAATTTGAACCCCTTTTAGTTTCATCCTTAATAGTTCATTGTTCTACGATCATCATGTGAGAAAAACATGAACGTAGCTTAAAATCAAACCATTTCATAAGTTTATGGATTAGTGATGATTCGTACTTATTCAAGATGTTATGTGGTCATCAAATGTAATCTGTTCACAATATCAAAGATGTTGCTTCTAAAAGAGTGATAGATACGGTCATACGAATACCACAAGATGAAGCACTAAGCACAGTTGAATCATAAAAGACAAACTATCAAGGTCAATAAAGCAAAAGATGAAGTGTTTTTCCTAAGTGAAAACCATCACTGCCTCACTAGTACTGTTTCCTCGTCACCAAGCAATGAACTATAACTATAGATTTCAAAGGAAACTTGTCTGAAGAATGATTATTTAAACTAATGAAAAAGGCACCTTCTTTTCCATTTACGGTACGAGAGCCCTCCACCTCAAAGGTGTTAATTGTCGGTGATAATTGGTTTTGTATCTTGGCCTTGGACAAACATTATCAACATCCACAGTGAAGTGAGGACTTTTGTCAAACAAGCATAGCGCATACTTCTCCAAGCCCAGAAGCTCCATCCTAGCAATGTTTTCCAACCTAACAACCTCCTAAAGTTCTCCGTCACAGTCAAGTTCTGTCTTTAAGTTCAATAGCAATAACACAAAAGTTTCAGCTTACAAAAACGCAACCAAGCCGACCCATCATCGCCGTAACTTGACCACGGTGGAAGCCCTCGTCTTTTTTCATTCGTCATGGATCCTCTCCATCTTCTTTGTCTACTGTCTTCAGTTGTCCCCTACGTTTTTTTCACCCCAGTGCAGACGTCCATTTTCTGTCTCTTGAAAACCCATAAAAAAGCCTATCCAGCACACAAAAGTAGCCCATAAAGCCCAGCCTTTCCAGCCCATAAAACCCATCCCCAACAATAAGTAAAGTTTAAAGAAGCCCATTTAAGAAGTCTATAGAAGTCCAGTCCAACATCAAATCTAGAAGAAGATTGTGAGCTTTGAAAATAATGGCAAATGCACAAGACTCAGCTGCAACACCTAAGAGTCAAGGTAGCTCTCTTCTAAGCAATAGGAGTTTGATATCTCTTAATGTTGATTCTCAAATCCCTTCCAAACTTGCGAGAAATGGCAGAAATTTTACTTCTTGGAAAGCTTAATTCACCAATCTGCTCTTTGGCTATGGCTTTCTTAGTTACGTTAACCGAACTATTCCCAACCAACTACAAAATGATCCCATATACCTTTTTTGGACGCACTAAGATTATCTCATACTTCTCAATATTACTATCATGGTACCAGTTTAACCAATAGATGACAAGAAGTACATTTCCCAGTGCAAATTCCCCCCTCCCCCCCAAACAAAAAAAAAGTCAACACAATCGAGGAAGATAACAAGAAAGTAGTGGAGACTATTGTACTAATCATAGCCACATGACTCGACTCAAGGCTCGAACAACACGAGTGTTAGATAATAGAATCATAATCACTATCGATGAAATCAAATTAGCCTTACTATAAAACTTGCTAGAAAAGTTGTACATTCAAGGAAGAAAATGACCCACACGAAATCACGTGTTTGTTCTAACTATTTATAGATTGTCTATATACTAGCTGTACATACCATAAATCTAGGAACAAAAAAATGAAACAAGAGATATGTGCCACTATCAAGAGATATGCGTCACTCTACCTAACACTTAAGAGACTAGGGATTACACGGCTAAGTCAAAGATTTAACAAAGATTCTCAAAACTTCCAATAGTCTCCGTCAATCTAATCTGGCTGAATACAGATTTAGATTGTGCCGTAATTCTGAAAATTTTCGAACTGGAAGGGGCTTTGTAAAAATATCAGCAATTTGAACTTGGGATGATATGAATCGAACCTCTAATGCTTTTGCTGCCACTCTCTCTCTCATAAAATGAAAGTTAACTTCTATATGTTTTGTTCTTGCATGAAACACTAAATTTGCAGAGAGATATGTTGCCCCCAGATTATCACACCACAAACAAGGTGGTCTGTTATGATAAACTCCCAACTCACCAAGTATAGATTGAACCCAAATTAATTCTTCAGTAGCATTAGCCAAAGCCTTGTATTCTGATTTGGTACTGGATCTAGGGACTGTAGATTGCTTCCTGGAGCTCCAAGATATCAAGTTTGGACCAAAAAATATAGCAAAACCTCCGGTTGATCTTCTGTCTTCAGCACAGCCTGCCCAATCCGCATTCGAAAAGGCACTAAGCAGTGTTGAATTCGACTTTCGAATAGTTAAACCAACATCATTTGTATGCTTCAAGTACCTTAATATCCTCTTCACCGCAATCCAATGTATCTTTGTTGGACAATGCAAGTACTGGCATACCTTGTTTACTGCATAGGAAATGTCAGGACAAGTGAGTGTTAGGTATTGTAACGCTCCAACAGTGCTTCGATATTTGAAAGCTTCATCTTCATCCAAGGCTTCTCCTTGATCTTTCTACAATCTCTGCAAAGTAGTCATTGGAGTGCTCACTGACTTGCAATTACTCATGCCCATCTTTTGTAAAATTTCATTAATATATTTTTTCTGAGTCAAAATGATGCCTCCCTGACTGTAATTAACTTGTATTCCTAAGAAATAATGAAGCTTTCCCAAATCTTTAACTGCAAATTCAGACTTCAGCTTTTGTAGTAGAGTGCTTGTGAACTGATCTGAGGAGCTAACGACAATTATATCGTCTACATAAATGAGCATATAAGCTGTAATTCCATCTTTATTGTAGACGAACAATGAGACATCTGCCTTTGATGAGACAAATCCAATTTCTTGCAGTTTACTGCTGAGTCTTGAATGCCAAGCTCGAGGAGCCTGTTTCAACCCATACAATGCCTTATTCAACTTACAGACATATTCAGGGCACTTCTTGTCCTCAAATTCTGGTGGTTGAGCCATGTATACTTCTTCTTCAAGAATACCATGCAAGAAAGCATTTTGTATGTCCAATTGCCTCAAATTCCATCCTCTCGACACTGCTATAGATAAAACAAGTTTGATAGTTGATGGTTTAACCACAGGGCTGAACGTATCCTCATAGTCTATTCTATGTCGTTGTTTGAACCCCTTTGCAACTAACCTGGCTTTATATCTGTCAATGCTTCCATCTGTTTTTCTCTTCAACTTGAAGACCCGTTTACACCCGACAACATTCTAACCAGAACAAGGTGGAACCAAAGACCATGTGTTATTCCGAGAAAGAGCCTTCATTTCATCATGCATAGCTGCCTTCCAATTATCATCTTGTAGTGCTGCAGTATAATCAAGAGGTTCAGTTATAGCAGCCAAGCAATCATATCGAACAGTACCATCTGTGAACTGTTTTGGCTTGCAAATATTATCTTGGAGCCTAGTTCGCATCTGATGTCTGGTCACTGGATCATTCCTTTGCTGAAGTTGAGAATCTTCGGCAACAACACTTGATAATACATCCCCTTGCTGAGAATTATCTGCAAAATCAAGATGAGTTTGCGCAAAAATAGGATGATAATTACCATTTTGGTCACTGGAAGAAGATGTAGAATTGTCCATAATTAAAGGAGAAGTATGTTGAATCGAAACAAAAGGAAGGACAACAGAAGGTTCAAGAGGACTAGTGGAAGGAAGAGTAGAACTGATTTTGTCAGTAGAGAAAGGAAATTTAAATTCATCAAAAATGACATCACGAGATATATAAACTCGACCAGAGCCACGATGAAGACATTTATATCCTTTATGCATAGTGCTGTACCCAATAAACACACACTCTTGAGAACGAAATTGTAGTTTGTGAGCATTATATGGACGAAGATTGGGCCAACAAGCACACCCAAATGTCCGAAGAAAATTGTAATTTGGCTTGGAACCAAAAAGCCTTTCAAGAGGAGTGTCAAAATTGATGATCTTACTGGGAAGTCGATTGATAAGAAAGCAAGAAGTTAAAAAAGCCTCATCCCAAAAATGCACCGGCATTGATGCTTGTGACAAGAGAGCAAGTCCTACTTCAACAATATGCCGATGTTTACGCTCAGCCGCACCGTTTTGTTGATGTGTATGAGGAAATGAAACATGGTGTGAGATGCCTGTTTGCTTAAAAAAAGAATTAAGTCGTTGATATTCCCCTCCCCAGTCAGTTTGAACACAAAGAATTTTTTTATTCAATAATAACTCAACATGCTTTTGAAA
>JANIHZ010000209.1:27701693-27713239 GCA_027478365.1 Erythroxylum rufum | reverse complement strand
ATTGATGAGAAACATTAATGTTTCTCATCAATTATTGAATCCTTACTAATCACCATCTTCTTTGATGCTAGATCCAAAACTTATATCCCTTCAAACCTTTAGAGTTAAGTGATTTCCATAGGGATTTACCTTACTTCATGTCCACACTTCCTTTGCCACTCTCTTATATAGTAATTGTCATAGTGATCTGTTGATGAGGTAACACACTATACTCATATTTTTAGCTTAAAAATTTTTAGGAATCACTACTCTCAGCCTTAAATACCTAATCTTTTTAATTATATATATGTTCATTCTTTTGAAAATGTTGCTCTGCTATGGTGTTTCCAAAATATGTAGTGTCTCTATATCCCCTGCTTCTTACATAAATGTTTAAATTGTGAGCCTCTGTACTTAGTATCATTGTCTAATCTTAAGTACTTATTTTTTTTTCTCTCTAATTCTTCACCTTAGATTTCCATATTTGTAAATTTGCAAAGACCTAGAATTTTACTTTGTGAAGTATAACCCATACTTTTTTTTCAAAAAATTAACAATTAATGTTACAAAATATTGAGAGCTCCGCAATGATGACTCTCTAGTAAGACCTTAAATGTCATTATGCATATAGTTTACAATTCCTTTGGTTTTATACTTGCACATCGTGAATGTCACCTTAAAATGTTTATCAAGTATATAAAACATGTAGAAAAGTCTTCCTCAAATTTGCTACATATCAAACATCATAATACCCTAACAACATTATCAAATGTATTGATCTTATCCTATTTTGCTGATTTTGCAAGTTTCATCATTCTCCAACTAAACAATGTCAAAGTTGTGTGATGCATATGACATAAACCAATCCTTGTTTGGTGTTATATGATGAGAGCATCCTGTATCTCGAATCTATAAATCATGAAGTTAACTAGTTAAAACATAGATTATATCTCCATCACTACAATTCGATTCCTTACTTTACACTATATTAGCAGATCTTAACCAATCATCATAATTTCTTTCATCATCTTCCCTTTTTTTATTTTGTGTCTTGTTTGCTCAAACTTTAGCCACAAATTGTCTCCCTTGGATTTACATTTAGAACTCCTCTTAGACAAGCCATCCTTATTATACTTCCTCCAATAGTCGTAGTTTCCCTTCACATATAACTCTTCACCTTAAGATATTTAACCAATATTGAGTCTTTATTGGTTGTGAGCTAATAATGTAATAGTGATGTCCTCAAAACTAACTATTTCCTTACTCAATATGATTGTAGTCAATAGATATTCATAGAAAAGAGGTAAAGAACAAAATAGATATTGCTTTATTGTTGTTTTCAATAATAACCTAGAGCTTCAACAAATCACTAATTATTTTGTTGGATGCATTAATATGTTTCTTCAAATATGTTCCTCCATATATCTTCTATATGTACAGTTTCTTCTCCAAATACAAATCATTTCTAAGAGACTTTGACATATAGCAATTCTTCAGTTTCTTACATATCGCTATAGGGATGCAATCTCCATAATATGGTAGTCTACCAGAAAAATTCATAATGTTCCAACTGCTTGTGCTCTAATCGAGCATCTATATCTGCTAATTTAGTATCTCACAAACCCTTCAACATGCCTTATGCACCAATAAATCCTTCAATTTTTATTATCACAGTTTGAAGGCCTCAATTCACTTAAACTTTCTCAGGTCAAACTTTACAATCAAAATAATTGTTGACACAATGGTGCTCAGATACCACTTTAAAAAAAATAGTAATAATAGAGAATAATGAATGAACAAAAACAAGAATACATGAAATTTTTTAACAAAGTTTGACTAATTGGGATTGCTTACATCTTTCGGAATTAAGAGTAGTTGATTCACTATTGAATAATATGATGATGGTTACAACAAACTAAGTTTACAACATATATTTATATATGTAAATCCTAACTAGAATAGTTTTAATCAAATAGCCCGCTTATCGAACCTAACATAATTTAACCATTACACTAGTAAATCTTAGAATTCCTTTAAATTTAAAAACTATCAAAAGAACATTCTCAAGTAGCATTTACTTTTGTAGACACTGTCTTGTTCGGATATAAATCTTAACGTCTCTTTGCAGAGCATGACATTAGCTTTGGCATGTCCATGTCTTCAAATCATATATCCTTCTATTTCTCTACACATTAAGACATGACCTAAGATACTATGTCTACATTTCCTAGATCTTACTAACTTTTTCATGTATAAGACATGGTTATGTCCTAGATTATGAGTTCCTTTAAAATACCTATATTACACCAACACACTCATGTGTTCATCCCATACCTTCATCTCTAAATTCCATAAAGGATATGCCCTGAGTCATGCTCATGTCCCAAGTTGTATTTACTTAAAAACATGCTCATTTTAAACTTGAAACCCCAAAATTACAGATTTTTGTATATGAATTATACACAACAAAAAGAAATAGAATGACATGTTAAGGACATTTATTACTTCATATGATCATAGTTTCATTTCTATTAAGCCCATTTTACGTGTTCAACTTTGATTATCTTTTCTCTTTTAAGTTCAAACCATACTTTTTAAGTAGATTTATTACATCTTATGATAATATATTTATTTTTGTTAAACCCATTTTACCTATTTAGCTTTGATCATCTTTTCTCTTATAGATTCAAACCATATTTCGTTTTCAAAATATTAACTTAAATACAATATAGATATGTATACTTCCCCCTATGTTAGAAAGTGAACATTCATCAAAATTAAAGAATATTTATTTCATCACCAAAAGACAAAGTTGCAAAATAATAGGCATATAGGCCCTGTTTGGCAATCAATAGATTGCATTAGTTGTTAACTGATTCTATCAGCGGTTAGCTGATAGTGAATTGATATAGCTGATTTGACTTGCAGATAACATCAACTATTTATTTAAAGATGTTTAGTAAAATTAACTATTTAGTATTAATTGTTTATGTGTAAAATAACTTATAAGGGCGTAGCTTAAAAAAAGATTTGTAAGGACATGGGAATTATATCTTAGTATTTCTTTGAATATTTTCATAAGAATTTAGATTAAAAAAAAGTCAACACCATCATTTCAAAGTTAAAGGAAGACGTATGTAATGAAATAACTCTTTGTATATTCTGACTCAAATTTGATATTAATTCAACTTCAAAATTTAAAATTAAATATATTAAATTTAAATAATAAACTCATCTTTATCTCTATCTCTTTGAGTAATTTCTAAACTTTTTGATATAATAATCTTTTAGTCCCTTAATTTCTCAATTGCTTATTGGAACGTTTTCAAAATTAGCATATTGGGTTCAATCCCCCAATCCAATAAGTTAATTACCAAACATAATTATTAGAGGTTTGATATAGTCAAACAGCTAAAACCTTTTAATATGTCAAAAAATAGCTAATAAGTCATTTATTAAACAGGTCCATAGTATTTGCATTCTATTTGGCTTGGATTTTCTAAGTCTTTTTGCAGCACTTTAGTTCCGTGAGGTCTTTCCATCTTATTAACCAAAGAATAAGGAATAGAACATATGCTTTAATCGATGTTACACGGCAAGCGTATGTCCGTACTCAATGTATAATTGAGGAGTGCATCATTGCTTTATTTATATCATAAAAAACGTGTCATTGCTTTGTATATATTTATAAAGATGCAAGTCCCTATTGTACCTTGAATAAACTATTTATTAAGTGATCCGGCAAACGCCTAACTACTTTGTTTTGTTCACGTGCCAACTTACCTCCTACCCTGTTTTCTCCCATGTGATCGATCCTTTTCTTCTTCTTCTTCTTCAGCCTATTATCATACAAAACATCATTAGGTTAATTTTGCGTTTTCTCAAGACGTCACGAATGCCTAACCCTTGTGGATCCGATCTACCTGGGAATCTGAGATTGAATATTTTCATTTTGTCTAAATATATTTAAAGGTTTGGTCAAGTTTTAATGTTTTCAAATATAATGCATTAGGCCAATATTGGTTTCATTTCATTCTATATCTTTTATTAACTAAGAGTTAGAATACGTTGACGTTATAATAGTTCTGATTTATAGTCTTAAGTGACTTTTCCTGATATAGTAGGAAGTGACATCCAACTCTTCCTACCAGATTTCTTATCGATACTGTTGCGATATTGACTGGTTGCTAGCTGCATTGGCTATTTTTGTATTAGAGAGGTAATTGACTCCAGAAGTTAGCCATTAATTAGCCAAACTCCGTCTCTTCCACTTTATTAGGAATTTCTTTTAGCTGTTCTCAAATAAAATTTATTCAAACTCCAAGGACACAGCTTAGCCTTCATGTGCTTAATTTGATTTAATATCCAGTGAGATGATTCAACAGGGCGGGATATATGAGCCAGTGAATGGATTAAGAGTAGCAAAATGTAAACAATTTAAAATTGTAATCTCTGTTAGAGTCCAAGGACTTGGTTGAGTTTTTACGTAAACATTTTGATAAAGTCTTAACCTTTTACTAGTCAAGTTACAAATGGAAAGGGCGCAATATTACTTTTAAAGGAAGCAGGAAGGTCTCTAGTGGATCTTCAATATAAGAATAATGTATTAATTAAATTGCTAGCTACTAGTTTGGGGTTTGAAGTTTGAAATCTCGAAATTTGGCTAAGTAGGTGTTATTAAAAGAACTAACAAGGAAATCGTCATGTCAACAATAACTATTTCATCTAGAGCATTGCGTTCCCAAATGTTTACATAGGCATAGCCTTTTCTATTTTAAAGGTTTGTTTAGAATTGCAAGTGCAGTTTATAAAATTATCGTTTATAAGTAATTCCCTATTTCCTGATTTAAACTAAAGACTTTAGATTTTAAGAAAAGATTATCAAATATTAGACTATTCCCTCAACTTCAGCCTGTATTTTATTGTAAAAAGATTTTATTCTTTTTTATTATTTTTGTTAAACAAATAAAGTGTCTTGAATTCAATAAACAACTATTAAATTTTGATTACAAATTTGATAAAAATATTTCGCATTTCACAAATTTGACAGATTTTTGCCAAATATATCATTAAATGCATTGGTAATATTGTAGGAAAATTAATAGATATCTATGACAAAAGCAATTTGGTAGATATATAGGTTAAGTGTGTGCCTTAAGTTGTCATCTATATATGTACATTGGAAATAAAATTGAACAACGAAGCCTTTTAATTTGTTTAAGAATCTCCTCCAAATGTTCATTGTATTGTCAAATGTATTTGAGTACTTGAGGATTTTCTTGCATTATGTCAAAACAATCTTTAAAGTTTCTGTATTGATGGTCCCAGCATCTTAAATAGCAACAAGCTGAAGAAATTTTTACATACCCCTTCTGAATCGCTTTATTGATTGTAGGGCCAATGAGATAAACGTGATTATATATATTATATTACAAATTACATAGTTCCTACATTCCAGTAATAACTCAAGTCACGAAAATAAAGTGATTGGCTATTGGAAACTTCTGTTCATGAACTACCAGTGAAATCCACATTCGCATAAATTAGACTTTACTTTAAATGCGCTGGAATTGGTGCACCTTAGTTCCACATTTTAGGAGGTGATACAAGTAAAAGCTGTCACTCCTTTCAGTTGAGCCTAAACCCAATAACCAATTCTGTATGCCTACAAGAGAAGGTGAATGAATATGCAAAATAATCCCTTGTTACCAAAAATATAATTGCATTTGTGCCTTCTACAAAATTGCATACCGATAAATAAATGCAAATATATATATTCCAAGTTTGTCCCGTGCACGGTGACCAAAAGAGCACCGTTTTACTTGGTGCTTGTGGTTGTGACAAGAACAGCCAACTTCCATTCAAAACACGTTCACCAACTAGCCAACTAGCCATCCTATTCTCCATGAAAATCACAAAAGTACTAAATCTTTCAAACCAGTAGTCTTTCAATTGCGTACGTGTGTTTAATCGATAAGATTGTTTATAAAGACAAACCTCTTAACAAACATGGCAAATATGAGAAACAAGCAAGAGCCATCCTCAATTGAATCTACTTTTTTTCCATCATTGAGTACGGATACTGGAAACGTAAAGACGGTTTCAGGCCTTGAGATGGGTTGTTTTAGCAAGCTACAGATTATCTGAGAAGTTCAAGATTAGAAAGATATAGGCATAGGTTTTTTAAGCAAATGGGATTTTCTCAACACGTTGGCAAGTATCAACTTGGCCGGACTATAGGGGAAGGAACGTTCGCTAAGGTAAAGCTTGCTGTTGATACCACCAATGGCCATTACGTCGCAATCAAGATCATTGACAAACACATGGTTGTAGAAAGCAATCTCAAGTATCAGGTGAATCTATGAATCGTTCTGTCTGCACCTTCCTCGTTTCTTTTGTTTGCAAGTAATTTTTATCACCGCACATCTTCTTCCCTTTCTAACACTTTTAGATACTGGTTCAGGTGCAAAGGGAGATTAGAACTATGAAACTTCTGCATCACCCCAACATCGTTCGGATACATGAGGTATATCTGTCAGATTTTCTATTGGTTCTGTTTACAAATGGCATATAAGATCTTCTCTCAGAGCAGCTCTGGAAAAATTCTCTATCTCAATTAACTACACTGCCTTGATGCTGAAATTGGAATTCCAGGTTCTTGGCACGAAAACTAGAATATACATAGTAATGGAATACGTAGCAGGCGGACAACTTTCTGACAAATTGGTCAGCAGTAAATTTTGTGCCCTTAGAGCAATCTGAAAATGGTGTTTTCAACAATCTCCCTCTGTCAAGTGATATTTCTGATTCTGTTTAATTTCTGATATCCAGTCGTATGCGAAGAAACTAGGTGAGTCAGAGGGAAGAAAGCTTTTCCAGCAATTGATTGATGCAGTGGACTATTGTCACAACAGAGGGGTTTATCACAGAGACCTGAAGGTTAATAATCCCTTGTACGCTTTGTAACATTTTCCGTTCCTTCAATGGCCTTGTGCAAACTAATCAGGACCTCCGTTTTGCAGCCAGAAAATCTGCTGTTGGATAATAATGGAAAGGTCAAAGTTTCTGACTTTGGATTAAGTGCATTGCGCAAGGTATACTCCATAGATAAAATTACCAATTACTTCTTCCATAGAGTTCCTTTCTTTCTTCTCCGAATTAAGTGGTCGGTCCCTGCAATTCTGACTGACAGCCTGGTGGCATATTAACCACTGCTTGTGGCTCCCCATGCTATGTGGCACCTGAGGTAAGACAAAATTTCTCAGCTTTTTACCCTTATTTGAAGAAACTCAATTCAAACTTACGACAAAAGTAAAATATTTGGTGATAGCTGAAGAAAATTTTCAAACATGAACCAATGCCTTAGCTGCTGGTTGATTTTCTATTGAACAGCTTCTCTCAAATGGGGGTTATGATGGAGCATCAGCAGATGTTTGGTCCTGTGGAGTAATCCTTTTTGAGCTACTTGCAGGTTATCTACCATTCGATGACCGTAACCTTATGATGTTGTACAGAAAGGTTAGTTGTTGTGATACTGAAACTCAGATATAAGACAACTAATGAAAAGGATAATTGCTTACGTCTATGAAATTGTCCATGTGAAAAAGATATCCAGAGCAGAATACGCATGCCCCAAATGGTTTACAGAGAATCAGAAGAAACTGATCTCAAGAATGCTCGATCCAAATCCTAAAAGGGTATGAATATTTATGCATATCGGTTCTGAAATTCAAGAACTGGATGAACAACAGAAGGAAAGGATACTGATGAACTCCTTTACTCATTACAGCGGATCAAGATACCCGAGATCATTGCAGATAGCTGGTTTAAGACAGAATATTTCGCTTCTTGTGCGTATGAATGCGATGAGAAAATCAGCTTGGATGATGTTAACGCTGCTTTTGATTCAGTTGAGGTAAATGCTTATAGATAGTGTAGAGATACCAGTTCTCCATTTTACTTATGTCACAAAATTATCCGCAGGAAAATGCAGAAGAGGCAAAGAATCCCAAATCTTCAAGTTTCATAAATGCTTTTAAGTTGATAGCTATGTCACATGACCTTGATTTATCAGGTCTATTTGAAGATCAGGCATGTATTGGGACATAACCTCTCAATAGGCTTGCATGCTAAGACTATCAGTATGTAACAAACTCTAGCCTTATGCAGGCAGACACTAAAAAGACAACAAGGATAGGATCCAAGTTTACAGTTGGTGAGACCATAAAGAAAATAGAAGTCGCTGCAATGGACGCAAGTCTCTCAGTTGAAAGGAGGAAAAATTTCACGGTAAATTTGGCTAGATTATGATACGAGTGTCTGTTGTCAAGGAAACTGACGCCTATGGTATACCGTGGCAGATGAAAATGCATCAAAAAGAAAAGATGACTAGATGTACCAGGTCATGTTATGACCTGTCAGCAGAGGTAATCCATTACCAAAAACAATCCTGGAATACATCACAAAGGCCCATTGTCTCAGAAGTCTGATCATTATTTGTCAAAATTTTAGGTGATTGAAGTTGCTCCTGCTAATTGTGTGGTCGAAATATCAAAATCTGCAGGAGAGCTAAGAGTTTACAAGGAGGTAAATGATCCTTTCTATAAGTTAGTAATGTCACTGCTGGGTTGTGGATTATATAATCTGGTGTGTAACTTGTGGTGATATGATCTTTCATTGATCAATAGTTCTGCAGAAGTTTATCTAGTTTGCTTAAAGAGAAATCAGTTGCGTCATTAGAAACACAGGAGTCGGAAGAGGCAAGCATCAGTAGCAAGAATATTGAAGAAACTGTAAGGTATTGTCGAGCTTCAGAATCTAATAGTACTGTAATACATCTTGCTACATCTAGCTTACTAAAGAGAGAAGATTTAATTGTGTAGCTCTGAAAGGGAAAATGATACTCGATGATGATTAACTGCGCCTGCCTTCTCTTTGCCAGTCTCCGCAGCATTGTCCCTCGGGAAAGCTATGACTTGTAACTCTTAAGTTTGGAAACAGAGTCGAGTTTTGATGAGACCAGTATTTGTAAAGACTTTTTTTTCGTGCTTTTTCTTTTATATTTTCCTTTGAAATTGTAATACTCAGGCCAAAATTGTATGTAGAGGTTAGATCAAATAACAAAGAAAGGAATTGTCAGGTGCCTTTAGTTGTCCAGTTCCAGCAGTTTCTGACTCGATACATGCCAGTGAAAAGCAATGGCCATGAAGGCAAAAAGCTATTTCATAAGCACTCCAAATGAGATTCTAATATAATTTTCAACTGCGCTAGTAATACTGTTTTCCACGAGTTTTATCGTTTAATTACTTGCAAAGCACATAATGACTATTGACAGTTCCTGGAGAACCATCATCCACGCCCTTTTCTTACAGCTGTGAAGCATTACCCCGGAGCACCATTTCAGATTGTTCTCTAGCTTGCTGATCAGTTCGATTCACGCATCATCACAACAGGCCAGAAACTAAGAGTTAAAAGTCACAGAAATAGCCTTGCACCACAAACCATTAAAAAGAACTAGCTATAATCTCCAACTAGTAAGATAACGTTTGATGATCTTGATGTATTAATTCTACTGAATTGCAACATACAAATGACTTTTAACGTATTCATTTTCATGATTGGTTTATCGTAATTTCTATAAGAGATAATTTAATTTTGGCACGTCTATATAGATAAACAAAGGGAAGATTATTACATGCATAAGAATTAGTTTCTAAATTACATGACATTTAATTCAATCTAATCTTGCCTTTGTATATTATGAGAATTTGTATTCATTCAATAGAGACATTTTTTATGCTTTGCGTGACTAAAGAAATGATTGGCATCGGTATGGCCTGTCATCATCATCTCTGAAACTTCAAACAACCCTTGTCCAATCCAAGTACAATCAACACAACTTACAATCCTCTTTCACCCTCGTCTTTGGTTCTTCTAACTAAGTAGGTCCCATGTGCGCCCCAGTTTCGTTGACTCTTCTATGACTATGAGGCCATGGCATGCCTGTATTTCAAACCTACTCGCCACCTACACGTTAAACATGCTCTCTCTGATGTCTCAATTTGACATTATACTTGAAAAGACCTAAATCGACCTTTCATCTTTCAAGCCAAGTTTTAAGATTCTGGGGCAATTTTATAATCTCGTGGAACTGAGCGGCTTGACCGGTTGCTCTTTTCGAGGTTTAAACTTTATTGAGAGATTTTGGTTAAAAGTGGTACCATTATAAGCTTTGGTTAATATCAAAATGTGCTTGCCTGCCCGTCAATTGTCTTCTATATTTTTAAGGACTTATAACTGAGGACCTGAGGTCAAAACTCTCCTGAAATCCGAATCATGATAAGTGAATTATAATTTAACTAGTCTTTATCCAAACAATTATAGGCATATTCTTCAACATCCCATCAAATTGATAAAAATAAAAAATTGAACATTATATTATTGTAAATTTGAAATAATTATTATATATTTTTAGTGATGCAATCAATTTTCGTATGGAATAACAACTTGTATTTTTTACAAAAAAATATACATATAGGAGAACAAAAATAAAATAAAGAAAAAAGAAAACAAAACATCTTGTGAAAATATATTTAAAATGCTTTCAATTTTTATTAACAAAATGTTAGAAAACTAAATAAAATATTGAATAATAAAGATAATGGTTCCATCAAATTAGATCTGTTTGAAATCTAAGAAAGTGAAAAAGCCCATTTGCTAATAGAGACTTGGTTGCAGGCTTATACTGAGGATTCGATGATGGTGACTTAGATGAAGGTTATACAGTCAGACTGGGTTAAAATAGAGTTGGGGATTTTGGGGTTCAGTTTTTCGAAGATTTTAAGCTGACCAACTGATCATGCTTAGGTACGAGCAACATGAGTTAAGCCTGATCAGAGTTTTAGATTGGAGTTCTGTCGTACCCTTTGAAGTTCGACTTAGTCTATTGTCATCACCATAAAAAATGTATTAACAAATAAGTTTATCCATCACCAATATGGACTAGGTGTTGGGAAATTGGGCTGAGATTTGATCTCGTGGATAATGCAATAATTACGAAAACTTGTCATTTGATTTTCCTAAAGCTAAGATCACCAAAATTATATAAAATAATTAATGTATAAATTATATTTCATACTTTATTTCAAAACTTGATCATTTTCTTATTGTATACCTCAATTTTTTTCCAAAATCGGTCCATATCAACCACTATAGCTACACAAGTATCTAGCCTCTAACAGTATCCATAAAACAAGTTAAGAGACCTCTACCACTGTTGCAGTCAGGGTTAGGTAAGGAGTAGTAGCTCCTATAAAGCTCAATCTTATTTATAATAAATTTTGGACATTATGGTACTTTAATTGAAAGTAAAATTTTATTTCAATTAAACTTTAGCTAGAATTACAAATAATTCTAATTAAATAGTAGTTATGCTCAAATAAGATCCAATATTTCATATTGATCCTCATTTATTAAATGTCTCATATTTAGTCATAAAGTTTCTTAACTTTACACTCAATTCCAACTTGATTAAAATATATTTTCTCTCTTCTACTCATTCTTTACGT
>JANIHZ010000209.1:27670024-27681219 GCA_027478365.1 Erythroxylum rufum | reverse complement strand
TGTAGAGCCCGGCCTCTACCGCCATCACTCCAGGTATTGTCCTCTTTGGTCACTGCGTGAGCCACTGCTCGAACACAAGACCTCAAGGTTTTGTTGCTCTTAAGAGCACGCTTCTTACCATTGAGCCAGTTGACAATACCTGGAGTGATGGCGGTAGAGGCCGAGCTCTACATAGGGACTTCAGCAATTTCATTATTGAGCCGATTGATGAACTCCCGCAAACTTTCATTCCTTCCTTAGGTCAACTGCATTGCTTATAAGGCAGTCTTCTATGGCTATTTACTTGTAGCAAATTGATTGACGAACAGCAGCTTAAAATCCTTAAAACAAGCGATGCAACGCGGGGGTACGCTGTTGAACCATCTTTGGGCTCCTTCTTAAAAGGCTGTACAGAAGGCCTTACATTGAATGATGTCAGGGACGCAATGCAGGTTCATCATCGACTGGAAGTGCTGCAGATAGTCGAGGGGATCGATCTTTTAAGTATATTTTTCGGGCATCGGTATCTTAGTGCCAACTGCTGGGAGGCTATCCAGGATCTCCGGGATGAAAGAAAAGCTATACTGTGTTGATGGTTGATCCGGATGGGAATTCATGGCCAGATTGATTCGATCATCCATGATTTTTTCTAGAGCTTCAGTAGAGTGCCGATCGGTCATCACGCCAATCTGCCGAGCAGTGATTTGCTGCAGTTCCAATTGAGACTGTAAGATTTGGTGAATCAATAGATTAGCCGCTTCTTCTATTTGTCTTTGGGTGAGGGAGACTTGTTGTGGTGCAGGGTGCGAAGTGGTTTCTGCATTGTCCTCTAAGGTTGCGCTCTGTGCTTCTTGATCTTGGTTTTGAGGTTATGGTTGATCATCTGGGTGTGCAGATTATGTGTGGTTATTCGGCGGTAGCTCATCTGCACTAGGGTTTTGGGTAATGGGTTGAGGCAGCGTCAACGGAAGGGCAGCGGGTAATCGCAAGCCTATTCGTTGCAATGCAAGTGCCGCGACGGTGGCTACATTAGGATTGGCTGCTGCTGCCTGACTTATCTGAGTGGTTCTAGACGTGGTGCCCTGATGTCGGGCCTCACGGTGGACACCAACTGGTTCTGTATGATCTTGATGGGGCTGGACGTCGTTGCTTGAGTTCATGATCTTTACTGACTTTAGCTAGAGAATACCTGTAAAACAACGAAAGGCACGCCGGGGGTTGATTGCCGGCAGGCCCCTCCGATACTCAGGTTAATCTTTTGGTAAGGGTTTTGGTGGCTAAGAATAGAGAAAATCAAGGTTCTAGTGTCGTACCTGTTTCACGGTAAGGTAATACCTTATATAAGAAATTCCAGCTAGGTTTAGGTCATTATTTGTAAATGGGCCGATCAGCCTTCATGTGATTCTACGTCTAGGCCTAGGCCTAGCATAACCGACCCAACCAAGTAGGGTATTTTTTCACTCTAAGAAATAAGATTGAGACCTAGATAAATGCAATAAGTATACATATAACGATGATCATTAGGACAATCGAACTAGTCAACATCATAGTAGGCTTAAAAGGAAGGAGAATGAGGTGGGTTTAAAGTGAATGCCTTAAGAAGTGAGTGGGGGCAATAGGTGTGGGTGCAGCTTTGGAATTGTCAAGGCATGTTCAAAGAAGAAGATCTTTGGTGTATTGTGTTTAGGTAAGAAAAAGTCCAAAAGGTGTAGATTTGATTGAATTCGACCCTAAGAAAATGATAAAGAGGACCCAAGTCTCTTATAGAAAAGGCAGGGTTAGGGTCATAAATAAGAGATGAAATAAAGGAAGTGGAAGAAGTAGTAACTAAGATATCATCCATATAAACTAAGAAAAAGATTGTATAAGCGACTACAAGAAAAGCAGCACTTCGCAAAAGAATTTTACTGACGGAAAATAAACCGTTACAAATTACCAACGGAAACATATTTTCTCTTGGTAAAATTGTCAAAAAAAATCTCATTTAGCGGCGGTACTAATATCCGTTTCTAAATTTGGAGAGAAATCATCCCGACAAAATTTGCGATGGACTTTAACGACTGTATAAGATGTCCATCGGTAAATAAGGTGGGAATTGTTGGTGGAATTAAAAAAGGTTGAGTTTATCGACGGAAATTGTCCGTCGGTACATTCTTGACGGACTTTAGCGACGGTATAAAATTTCCGTTGGTAAATAAGGTAGGAATTGTTGGCGGAATTAAAAAAGTTGAGTTTATCAACGAAAATTTTCTCTCACTAAATCAGTAAATAGAGTGGAAAATGTTGGCGGAACTTAAAAAGTTTGAATTTAGTGACGGAAATTTTTGTCGATAAATTCTTTCTTTCGCTAAATTCTGTCAGTAAGTTTTTAACTAAACGACGTCATTTTCTTTTACATTAAACTCAATCGAAGCTATCCTCCCTCCTAGGTCTTCTTCTTCTTGCTGCGTCCCTCTCCTGCAATTTCTTCTCTTCGACGTTGTCTCCTCTTCTCCTCTTCCAAAGATAGTCCAAGGTAACGAAAAACGAAAGGAAAAGAGCTTGTTATGTTATAGAGAGAGGTGCTGCCTTTTTATTGAAACAACAATCTAGTTTCTTTTGGGTTGTTCTCAATGGTGTTTTGCTGCCCCCTAGCTAATTATGTATTTTCTTCCCCTATGTTTCTTGCTAAATTGGAGCAGTTTCAAGTAAGATGTTCAGGTGGGTTGTTTTCTTTCTTTTCTTTTTCTTTTTTGGGCTGCTGTGTGAGTTTGTATGTGTGTTTTATTTGGGTGAACTTGACTTAGGCTCTTTCGTTGTTTGATGATTGAGGAATCATTATGGCATTGTTTCATATAGGTTGTTGGATTGTTCTCTTTCAACTCTTTTTTCTTAAGTTTGAGGTGTGTTCCCTGTTTTGATTACAACGTATAGGTAGTTGTTCTTTTGTTTGGTTGGTGAGCAATGAGAAGGATTGAGTTGAACTTTGGCAATTGCGTTGACACCATTTTTCTTTAGGATATTTTGGAGTCAGAAATAGTAAGGCTGAAAATTTAGTTAATTTTAGGAAACTGGCAAGCACAAAGAGCATGAGCAACGAAGGATTGAAATGCGCAATAGATCACATATTGGATGCTCAGCATAAGGGAGAGATCAATGAGGACAACGTTCTTTACATTTGAAAACATCAATATTGCTGGTAATTTTATCAACCTCATTTTTCTTTTGATTTCTTCTAATATTGATAAATCAACGTTCTTTATTTATTTTGTTCATATTTGATACTGTTTGAAATAGGGTAGATTGTGAAGTTTTTGATCTGGCTACATATAATTCCAAACTTTTTGACTCTTGTATACAGGGACAAGGTTGTTGATTTCCATTGGAACACATATGATCCTTGGACGATTGTCATTGTGTTTGATGATTGTGATACAACTAGTGGAGGGGGCACATTGCAAGCGAGTAGTTTTCCTCTCTACTTGCTTTCAATCTATCTGATTACTTTTTAGAAGGTTTCTTGATTTTGATAAGATGAATGGCATAATGAAGATAGATTCTTAAAGAAAAAGGTTTTGTTGGTAAAAATAGATATGGCGAATGAGTGATTTACTCTATCGGCCAGAGGATGAGGGTTTGAACGAGCTTGAAAAGTTTAAGTCACATGTTGTTTCATAAGGTCCGAAGGCGTGAGGAGTCATGTATTAACCGTTAGGAATCATGCAAAGAACTCTAGCAGTGAGTTCATATTGTGATTTAGCTGTGTTGTATTTTTCAATTTGAACATATAAGATAGAAATTGGTAGGGATGTTAATGCATGTACTTTGTGGATGTACATCTCTTTCTGTGCTTAGATAATGCTTTGCAAGTTTACTGACCGAACGCACATAGAATAATTGTCGGTATATGCACCGATGGTACAAAATTTTTGTTGCTAAAATTACCTATGGTTGTTTCTCCAACGCCTTTTTTGTCGGTAAATTCCATCGCTAAATAAACTTTCCAACGGAATATTTAGACTTCCGTCGGTAATTTTTCGTTGCCATTTCCCCCCTTTTCTTGTAGTGAGACGTGGTTTTGTGAATGAAGAAAGAGGAATCAGATGTGGAAGAGATAAAGTTAGGGTTACGAAATTTCTAACTTAGATAATGAAACGAAGCCCATAGGGCTTATTTTAAACTTTAAAGTGCTTTATAAAGGTGACAAATATAATGAGGAAATGAGGATTTATGAGGCTAGGAGGTTGAGTCATAACAACTAGTTCTTGGAGGTAGCTATAAAGAAATGCATTGTTGACTTCAAGTTGACCAATGAACAAATTGTTGAAAAGGGAAAGGTAAGAATATGACGAATACCAGTAGGTTTGACAATAGAGCTAAAAGTGTATTATAGTTAATTCCTATAGTTTGATATCTTTTAGCAATAAGACGAACTTTATAAAGCTCAATAGAGCCATCGAGTTTTCCCTTTGTACGAAAAACCCATTTATAACCTACAATACTGGCATTTAATGGAAGGAAAATAAGAGATCATTTGTGATTATGATGGGGCAGTGAACGCATCAAGCATAGCCTGGATTTAGTAGGGAAATTTATTTGCTTGAGTGAAAGAAGTTCAATTAAGGGTAAGGGAGTGAAGAGTGGAAGCATAAGTGAATTAATAATAGAGTGTTCTTAGAATGAGAATGTGATCGGATGTTTTGGTGATCATGGGATGAGAGAGAGGTGGTTCAAGGGATTAATGTGAAGAAGAGATTGAGGGAGTGACTAAGGGGAGAGGAGGAAGAGGAAAACGTAATGAAATGGGGGAGGGAGAGGAGGAAGACAAGGTGTGTGAAGATGGTTGGTTGCATAGGAAAGGATGTTCAGGAAAACAAACATGATAAGAGAAATAGAAACAATGGTAGCATTTATAGTGAGGGGAGTAACCAAGGGAGAGAAATGATTAGGAATTCGGGGAGAGTCTGTTAGGATAAGTAGAGCCCAGATAGAGAAAACAAGTATAACAAAAAACATGAAGATGAGAAAGAATAAAATTTCATATGGAGCTTTGTTCTGAAGAACAAGATTGAGTAAAAGATTAATAAGATCGATAACAATAAATAATGCCTCTAACCAGAAAATTTTGGGAAGAGAAGGATGAAGAAGAAGTGTGAGTCCTATTTTAGTGATATAATGAATTTTATGTTTAGCAAGATATGTTTGGGAGTGTAAGGGTAAGAGATACGAAGGGTAATGCCATAAGAGTTAAGATAGTTAGCAATGGAACCTTTAATAAGTTTAGGTTTCATATCGCATTGATAAAATTTATGGTAATAAGGAAAAGATTTTTAGTGATAGTTTTAAAAGTATGAAAAAATAAGGTAAGGCATATAATTTTTAAGCTAAGGGAAAAATCCATATAAAGCGACTAAAATTATCAACAAATGTTAGTCAGAGGAAGGTTAACGTTGAAGCAAATTTAGCTTCCTAAATTGTCTTGTAAGCTAAGGAAGCTATATTATCTCCGGTGATATGGGAGCTTCCAAGATTGAGAGTTAACATTAACTTGTTATATTTATAAATAGTTTTGAAGTAGTTAGGTTTATTTCTTATGCTCTAATTTCTTTATTTTTATAAACATATGAATCTAAGATACTTCTAATAAAAAATTGATAGCAAAAATTTGTTACGATTTTGAGTTCTAAATTCTGAGTGATAATTTAAAGGTAAAGTTTCTAATTTTTTAATGTTTTTTTTAGCTTACTAAATAATTGAATATGTTATAATTAATTTGTAATTTGTCATTAATGTGGACATTACATTACCATTTTAAATCAAAACATTAATATTAAATGATATTGTATTTATTTGTGTTTCTCCTTTTTTATTTTTGGATTACTTATTATTTATAAAAATATAGTTAAACGTTAATAAATAATTTAATTTTTATAATTGTAATTTTCATTATACTTTATGACAAATGTAATAATTGTTGGATTTGTGTTCTTGTAGAGGTTCACATAAGTTTAGAGATAATATGACTAAATCAAATAATTTAAGTTACTCAATTCAAAGAGCATAAATGGTTTCCTTTATTATAAAAATTCGTATGATTACATTAAACATGTCTTGATAAATAAATAATGATAAAAATAATATTCAATCATGTCCATAACTTACATAATAGGACAATATTTGACTTGGAAAATTTAGAATATTTAATAACTTAGAATATAATTTACTATATTTTTTCCTAAGTATGTTAATTTCTTGGACTTTTAGAAATTAATGTTTCTTAATCATTAAAATTTGCTTTTTGTTTTTTCATTTTTACTATTGGATATTAAATTTTGTTATTTATCTTTTCCTCTGTCACAGGTACAATTCCATTGATATGTCTTTATGATATATTGTCAAGCTATTAGTGTTCTGTTGTGCCCGCATACTTCTTTTAGTTCTATACAGGTGCTTTTGTTCTTTTTCTAGTTCAATTGTGCTATAATTTATTTATATTATGTTGCCTAAAAAATATTTATCTGGAAGTAAAAAAGAAGAAGAAAACAAGTAGAATAATGGATAGAATCCCAAAAAGGAGCAATTGATACATTTATTAAAAGACTACGCTCGTCTAGTGAGAATCCCGAGGAATTAGGTGAAGGTGGTTTTGAATAACATAAAGAAAACTTAAGTGATGAAATTCATATTCATGAGGATATTAGAAATTTAAGGACGCATGATCATGTACCAAATGCATCCACTTTAGAAAATTCAAAGGAGGATGAGCAACTAATCCCTACATTGGATACTTATAATCCTAAAAATTGGGATAATCTTGAACTTTTAGTGAGAATCCCGAGGAATTATGTGAAGATAGTTTTGAACAACATAAAGAAAACCTAAGTGATGAGATTCATATTCATGAGGATATTAGAAATTTAAGTTAGCATGATCATATACCAAATGCATCAACTTTAGAAAATTCAAGGGCAGATGAGCAACTGATCCCTACATTGGATATTTATGATCTTAGAAATTGGAATAGTATTGATAATAACGTAAGGGACATTTTAGTTGAAAAAGGGTCTATAAGAGAATTGAATCTTATGTTTTCTTTAGACAATACCTCTCGTCATTTTTTATATTCTTATTATTATAGAAATTTGAGTCATGGAGAGATAAGCGATAGAAAATGGTTGGTTTACTCTAAATATATAGATAAAGTATATTGTTTTTGTTATAAGTTGGTCAAATCTAATAGCAAATAAAGTACATTAGCAAACGATGGATTTAGAGATTGGAAGCACCTTAGTGAGAGATTTAAAGAACATGAGAATTGCATTGAGCATATGACTAATATGAGAACTTGGAATGAATTAAGAGTAAGATTGAGCAGAAATCAAACAATTGATAAAGATTTGCAACAAGAAATTGTAAAGGAGAAAGAAAGTTGGAGACAAGATTTGCTAAATATAATTTAGCTTTTCGAGGATTCAATGAGAAACTTTACCAAGATAATAATGGTAAGTTTTTAGGATTGATTGAGATGATTACTAAATTGGATGTAATAATGTACGGTCATGATAGATATATTCAAAATCATGAAATTCATCATCATTATCTTGGTCACAAAATTCAAAATGAGTTGATTTCTCCATTAGCCCATAGTGTTAGAAGTTTTATCATAGGGATCATTAAAAAGGAAAAAAATACTTTTATATTATTCTTGATTGTACCATAGATTTGAGCCACCAAGAACAAATAAGTTTGTTAGTACGATGTGTGAATATGTCAAATAAAAAAGTAACAATAGAGGAGAGTACTTTTTAGAGTTCTTGAAGGCAGATGACACATCTAGATTGTGACTTTTCAATGAATTATTAAATGCATATAAGTCTCTTGATCTTAATTTTTATAATGTAAGGGGTCAAAGTTATGACAATGCTTTTAATATGGAGAGAAAACACCAAGGGGTTCAAAATAGATTACTTGAAATAAATCCTAGAGCATATATATGCCATTTGCTTGTTCTTACTCTTAGTGATATGACACATTCTTATGTTAAATTTGTTTCATTTTTTTAGAGTTACGAAACACACATATTTATTTTCAAGTTTCCCTAAAAGATGGAAGGTTTTACTTGATAATATTTTAGGCTTAACTATGAAATCATTATCTAACACTCGTTAGGAGAGTCGAATAAAAAGCGTTAAAGCTATTAGATTTCAAGGTCCTCAAATAAGATTGGCTTTGATGGAATTATCTAGATATTGTGATGATGTCAAGTCAAAGAGCGAAGCAGAAAGTTTAGTTAGTGTACTTGAGAGTTTTGAGTTTTTACTTTGTATGGTTGTTTGTGAAAAAAGGAATCGATCTCTCCTTTATTTCACAAAGATTTGGTATATATACAATAAAAGACTCCTAAAGAATAAAGACTCCTAATGATACGTAACAACGCCTTCCATATATACAGTCCTACCTAAACTACAACGCCTTCCATATATACAATTCTACTCTAACTACAACACCTTCCATATATACAATATCCAATACTCCCCCTTAAGTTGGTGCATGAAGATTTCGAATGCCCAACTTGCAAAGAAGGTATTTGAACTGATAACGACCAAGTCCCTTTGTCAATATATCTGCCAATTGTTCGTTTGTACGTACATGTCTTGTAACAATACTTCCTCATTGTATTTCATCCCGAACAAAGTGACAATCAATCTCAATATGTTTGGTTCTCTCATGGTACACAGGATTGACAACAATATGTAACGCTGCTTAACTATCACAATACAAGCATGCGAAATCTTCATCAAACACTCCCAAGAATTGTAAAAGTCCTCGCAACCATTTCAACTCACATGTCATGGAAGCCATGGAACGATACTCAGCTTCAGCGGAGGAGTGTGATACCGTATGCTGCTTCTTGGTCTTCTAAGAAATAGGAGATTTACCCAACAACACTATATAACCTGTCAAAGAACAGTGAGTGTTGGACCCCAAATTTTTAGTGGAAATTAGAAATATTAAAATGAAATGAAATGAGTGTTTTTGTATATGTATTATGTTATAGATGAAATTGTGTTTTAAGAAATTAATGAGAAAAGATTTGAGGACTTTGATATTTGAGTAAATTTGTTTGGGTTATGAAAGTTTAAAGTGAATGAGTTGATTGAAATAGAAGTTAAAAATCAAGAAATAAAGAGAAAAAATGTGAGAATTTGTAAAATTAAGGAAAGTTTGACTTTTTTGGGATAAAAGTTGATTTTTTGATTTAAGCAGAATTTGAAAAAAGGATCTTCATGAATCTTGTAGCTTTTGTCGAGAGTTTTCTGTCGCCATAAAGTTTGATATTTTTCAATATCGAGAGTAAAAGTTTTGATCAGTCAAAGTTAAGTGTATTTTGCTTTGTTTTGTGAAAATGTCTATAAGTGTACATTTGCAGGTACTCGGCTTTGAGGCTACTCATCATACGGATTTAGTCTGAATTGGAGTAAGTGGTCTACATGAAAGTTGTAGCTTGTCTGTTAATCTTTCCGACGCTATAAAGTATGCAATTTTTTGATGTAGGAGTTGGAAGATATAAAATTTTAAAGTTTGGTGTTAGTATAGGATGAAAATTTCAGGGCATTTAACTTTGATTGAATAATTGACCTGGTTAGAGGTTGAATTTGTCTTTAAGTGCTTCAAGAAAGTTTTAGATTATGTTTTGATCTTTCTATTGATGTAAATTTTGGAATTTTTAGACTATGAAATAGGAAGTTTTGATTTTTGGAAGTTCTGTTACTGTTTTGAGATGACAAGTAGGGGTAGTAACTTTGATTTGATTTTTGACCCCTTTTGAGGTGGGATTGATTTTCGAGTTCTTCACGGAAGTTGTATATCTTCCTTTTATCTTTCCATCGATACCAAATTTGTCAAATTTTGAGTTCAGGATCAAGAGTTATGATTTTTGGAATTTCAGTTTTCTATATATATGAAAAATCCTTTTCTCCTCCCCTAATCCGACCCTTGTTCAATCTTTGGCTTATAATTTCTCCGTCCGATATCCGATTGACTTAGTTTTTAAAGTGTTGAATTCCTAAGATATTTATCTTCATCAGAATGGAAAATTTATAATTTTTGGGATTAAATTAAAAGAGATTGATTTAATCAAAGTGAGTTGAAAAGTTTCTGACCATAGTTCAGTATTTTGAGCAATTCTTGGTCTGTGGGGATCCAATTGAGTTGATTCTTGAGGCAAAATAAAATAGAGACTTTGGGATACAAATAATATGAAGGAAGTGAATTTTAATTTAGCCTCTAATACTTTCAATTTCTGAATTGAAATCAGGTTTAGTGTGCAGTATTGGATTAGAAAAATCAGAAAGTATTTTGGCCATAATTTTTGTTCTAGTTATCCAAATGAGGTGATTCTTGATTTGAATTAAACTAGAAAGATAATGATACAATTTTTCTGAAGAAAGTGAATTTTAATTCAGCCTTTAAGTTTGTCAATTTTTAGATGGAAGTAAAGTGCTGGAAAATTTTTCAGAATAATGACAGTCCGAGATGTTTGGACTATAACTCTTGGTGTAGTGCACCAAATTAAATGATTTTTGTGGAAATTATGAAATTAAGACATAGAGGAATATTTATCTAGAAGAATGTTTTGGCAAATTCCTTCAATTTGATGATTAGAAAGTGTCCTAAAGTAGCATGAAGTAAAATGAAATGTGCAAGGGAATTTTAGGTACATCACTTAAAGAGGTAAGGTAAGAAGGCTTGGATGGAGGGACATTTAAGTCTTTCCTCATTCATTAATGACATGGCATGCTAATACAAGTGTGGCTGTCGTTTAGAGGGAGCAAGTCACGATACTTAGAGAAAAATAAGAGAAGAAAGAAAGAAAGGAGAGAGGAGAAGAGAGAATGATGGTTTCGGTGATGGGAGAAAGAGAGAAAGGTTTAGGGTTTGCGATTTTTTTTGAACTTACAAGGGGATTTCGAAGATGATGCAAGAGGAAAAGGGTGGAAAAGTTTGAAAGTTTGGAAATGGTATGGGATTTTGTTTCCTAAGCTCAATTTTAGAGATAGTATGGTTTAATTGGTTCAATTTTGGATTAATGTGAGTTAGGGTTTACGTCAATTTTTGTGATTTGGGGATTTTAGAAATTCTTGCTTTAGAGAGCTTGGGAAAATGATGATTTTGGGTTTCCTATAGTTAATTTTGAGGATTATGCTAATTATGATGTTGAATTTGGATGATTATGG
>JANIHZ010000209.1:27595869-27606420 GCA_027478365.1 Erythroxylum rufum | reverse complement strand
AAAGGCAAGCAAACCAAACATATATCAAAGCATCCAGCCACGAGAAGTAGCACATTACTAGAATTAATACACACTGATATCTGTGGTCCTTTCGACGTTCCTTCTTGGGGCGGCGAAAAATATTTCATTACCTTTATTGATGACTTCTCGCGATATGGATATGTTTATCTGCTGCATGAGAAGTCTCAGTCTGTGGATATCCTAAAGGTGTTCATTAATGAGATAGAAAGGCAGTTAGATAGAAAAGTAAAGATAGTGAGGTCTGATAGAGGCGGTGAATATTATGAAAAATTTGATGAAAATGGACAATGTCCAGGTCCATTTGCAAAGTTTCTTATCAGTCGAGGCATATGTGTGCAATACACAATGCCTGGTGCACTACAACAAAATGGTGTAGCTGAAAGGCAGAATTGTACTCTTACAGAAATGGTTAGGAGCATGTTAAGTAATAGCTCTATACCTTTATCATTGTGGATGAATGCATTAAAGACCGTTGCGTATATGCTAAATAGGATTCCTAGCAAGGCAGTTCCTAAGACACCTTATGAACTGTGGACAGGAAGGAAACCTAGTTTACGACACCTTCATATTTGGGGTTGTTCGGCAGAAGTAAGGCTGTATAATCCACATAAAAAGAAGCTTGATGCAAGAACTGTTAGTGGTTATTTCATCGGCTATCCCAAAAAGTCAAAGGGGGTAATGCTAGGTTCATTGAAAATGATCAAATTAGTGGGAGTGGTGAATCACGACAAGTGGATATTCACGAGAATTGAGTAGAAACTACTCCAAGTCAAGTAGACACTAACACATCAGATGTGATTCCACCAGTTGTTATTCCTCTTATTGCATCACAGATACGCAACATACTAGAACAACAAATTAATGTTCCAATTCCACAAATTAAACATATTAATGACGAACCAGCTAATAATGATCAAGTTACAAATGATCAAGTAATGTCACAAGATGTAGCATTACGAAGGTTTGTAAGGAAAAGAAGACCAGCTATCTCAAGTGACTATGAAATTTACTCACTTGACAGGAATGTGACTTGAGCATTGATAAAGACCTAGGCTCGTTCAAACAAGCCATGGATTGTAACAATTCTAAAAAATGGTTCAATACTATGAAAGAAGAGTTGAAATCAATAGATGACAACAATGTCTGGGAATTAGTTAAGTTACCGGAAGGTGCAAAGAAAGTGGGTTGTAAATGGGTCTTTAAGATCAAACGTGACTCACAAGGCAACATTGAAAGGTATAAAGCCAGACTTGTTGCCTAAGGTTACACTCAAAAGAATGGTATTGACTATAAAGAGACCTTCTCTCCGGTTTCAAAGAAGGGCTCTTTAAGAATTGTTATGGCACTGGTGGCTTATTATGATTTAGAGCTTCACCAAATGGATGTAAAGACCGCATTTCTAAATGGTGACTTAGAAGAAGAAGTGTATATGGATCAACCAGAAGGTTTTGTGACCATAGGAAAGGAACGATTAGTGTGTAAATTAAAGAAATCAACATATGGACTGAAGCAAGCTTCTCGACAATGGTATCTTAAGTTTAATGATATCATTACGTCTTATGGTTTTGTAGAAAACACCATTGATCGGTGTATCTATATGAAGGTTAATGGGAACAAGTTCATTATATTAGTCCTATATGTTGACGATATCCTTCTTGCTGCGAATAATGTTGTTTTGTTATATGATGTAAAGAATTTTCTTTCTAATAATTTCTAAATGAAAGATATGGGTGAGGCATCCTATGTGATAGGAATAGAAATGTTCTGGGATAGATGACAAGGATTGTTAGGATTGTCTCAGAAAGGTTATGTCAAGAAAGTATTAGAAAGATTTCAAATGAAAAAAATGCTCCGTAGGGATAGTTCCAATTCAAAAAGGGGACAAATTTAGTCTAATGCAATGTCCACAAAATGATTTAAAACGTAAGGACATGAAGTCTATTCCTTATGCATCAGTAGTTGGGAGCTTAATGTCTGCTCAAATATGCACTAGGTCAGATATCAGTTTTGCTGTTGGAATGCTAGGACGATATCAAAGCAATCCTGGAATAGACCACTGGAAAGCTGCAAAGAAATTCCTTAGATACTTACAAGGCACTAAGAACTATATGCTCAGATATAGAAAATCAACCCATCTCGAAGTGATAGGTTACTAGGATTCAGACTATGCCGATTGTGTAGACTCACAGAAATCTACATTCGGTTACATGTTCCTTTTAGCTGGAGGAGCAATTTCATGGAAAAGTGGAAAGCAGTCTATCATTACTACTTCCACGATGGAGGCTAAATTTATGGCGTGCTTTGAGGCCATAATTCATAGATTATGGTTGCGTAACTTTCTCTTAGGTCTTGGTCTTATCGCCAGTATTTCCAGACTGTTAAGAATTTATTGTGATAATTCCACAACCGTATTCTTCTGTAAGAATGACAAATATTCCAAGGGTACGAAACACATAGATTTGAAGTATTTATCTATGAAAGAAGAAGTGCAAAAATATAAAGTGTCAATTGAGCATATTGGTATCGATTTCATGATAGCGGATCGGTTAACTAAAGGCTTAACGCCCAAAACATTTATTGGTCATGTTGAACAGATGGGCCTTATGGATAAGTCCTTGTTAGCATAGAAGTCTAACATGTATATATGCATATCATTGTATTGCTTGAATTGTTATGACATTTGATAATTCAATTACAGTCATATGTTTTTTCTCACTTACTGGTTATCCATATTATGTTGTATACAATAATTATTATTTGTGAGATATCAATTACCGAATTACTCACTTAAAGTTTGTTGAGTTGAGTTGATTCTGTGATACATGGAAGGAATTAGGTTATATAACTTGTGACCGCCATGTTCCTATCGGCTTAATTCAATTAAGGATGACTTGATCGATTCCATGTATTGTGTGCACGTAAAGTTGCTGGATCACCAAGTCATCATATGGGCTAAGTGGGAGATTGTTAGACTATTTAATGTCCCATGTGATTTATAGATTTGAGTTCCATGAAATGCACCCAAGATAATGGTTATTGGGTATTATAGAATGGGTGTCAAATGGGTCAAAGACCCTTTTCCTCTCTCTTCCACTTACCAAAGAACATGTCCATTTCTGATGCTATATAAGTTGAAAAAATTTATTGAATCATAACGTTCTGAACCATTGAAGAATTCTCTAACAGAAGAATACGAGAGGACATAAAATTCGTTCAAGTAAATCAACATCTAACGACAAACAATCATGGATACAGGTACGCAAAATGAATCGATCCATAAATAGTTTTACAGTCCATTCCCTTATTAGCGAATAGGCAAGATGGATTGCACGAGAGTATTAGAGCTTTCAGTTAAAGATTGGAGGAGCAACTTCTCTTGGAAAGATGCAGCTTGGGCCAAAGACTAGGATTGTTGAAGAAACCGAAATGGTTTTGAAGGTTCTACAGTTGCATATGCAATTGCAGCCTTTCTAGAGTCGAGTTGCTTAAAGTCTGTGAAGATGAATTCTCTTTCACTCTGTCGGGACTGGTAGATGATAGACGATTGTTAATGGATTGTTTGCTTTTTCCAAGCAATTTCATTTTTAGTTTCGTGTTCCAATAGTTTTTAATGTCATTATCGGTTTTTCCTGGAAATTGAGCTGTAATTATTGACCACCTAAAAGTTAATAAAGAAATTATATGATCATTGACATGCCTCTTCCAAGTTAAAAACAAACTACCAAGTAGAAAAGCTTAAGAATAAAACCTCCAGAAAAGATATGAACTCGCGATTTATGAACGAGATTTAGTGTATTAAGCTCAAACATCTTGGACAGATAATAAAAGGAGAAAAATTTAAAGGTTGTGAATTCTGTGGCAAAAGATGAGAGTAGCTACCTGTTGGACAGCAAAAAATATGGAAGAGGCAAAAGAAACAGAGAAATAGAGACTAAAAAATCTTCTATATTATAAGATAAATTGTTATCTATTAAAACATGAATCTGCAAGAATACCATATTGAGATCAGTTAGAGAACCAAAAAGAGAATTCTCCATTGCGAATTTTAATTCAAGTGGCTTGGGGGCATTTATCTTTAACTGTTTTTATTCTTTTCCAATGGAAGCTACCATATATTCCTTTTTCTGAGATGATACAACTCTATACTAGAGTCCATTTCGACGCATATATTTCGACCAAATTTTGCTACTGAATGCCATGATCATACTCTCAAAAGATCGAAAACCTAGGTCATTTTCTTCTTTTAGTCTGGTGACATTTTCCCAACTTCACCAATGATGTTGAGCATGTCCATTTTTTTCACCTCAAAGGAAATTACACATTTTGTGCTCCATTTAGTGAATTATAGAATTTGGAGGATAAAAGGTGACAAAACAATACAAAGGAAGAGTAGATAATAAATGTTTGATTAATGTAATTCGTCCTCTCAATGATAGTAAGTTTCTTTTTGAACTAGCTAATTTTCCTTCAAATTTCTCTAATATATGCTAGAAATATGAAGCTTTGTATGACCTTTGAACAACATATTTCCAAGATATATAAAGGGTAAAATGCCCCTTTCGATTCCTATGGTAGAAGAAGTATTAAATTCTTGTACTATGCCTATTTTTCTTGAAGCTATGAAGAAACTCTTATCTTTGTTAATCTTTTGACCGGTTGCTTTCTCGTAGTCCATGAGAAAATTACTCAGTTTCCTGATTGATCTCTTTAAGTCTTTTGTGAAAATTATAATATCATCTACAAAGCTTAGGTGTGTTATTATCGAGCTACCCTTTGGGAGAGCATAAATATCCAAAGTTTTCCTTGCTGCCATATCATCAAGACCACGAGAAAGAACTTCTGAAGCCATAATGAATAAATAAGTAGAAAGAGGGTCCCTTTGTTTAATCCCATATTAAGCCTGGAAAAAGCCAAATGACTTGCATTTACCATGATTGAAAACCAAGCAATTTTCAAACTATTCAAGACTAGAGAAATAAAGTGATGATGAAAACCAAAATGTCTTAATAGTTCATAAAGAAAACCCTAAGAAACTCGGTCAAAAGCTTTCATCATGTCAAGTTCTAAGATCACATTATTGCCTATAGTTTTTAGCTATATGGATTGAATCATTTCTTGAGTCGCTAGAGTATTGTCTATTATATCTCTTCCAAAAACAAAAGCATTTTGCTCCATGGAAATCAACTTTGGAAGAACTTTTTTTAGACGTTCAGCAAGTACCTTTCTGATAACCTTATTAGTAATATTGCATAAGCTGATAGGTCTAAAATCTGAAAAAGTGGACGGGTTTTGCTTCTTCGAAAGTAAAGATGTCATGTGGTTGCCATATATTTTGGAATCGGAATTCCTGTAAAAAATTCCTGAACAGCGCTAGTCACATCCTGAGCTATGATATTCCAATAGTGTTGATAAAAGATCCCTGAGAAACTCTTGTTGCTTGCTTATGACAATAACAATCCTTGCAACACCAGTATATGGTATTTAGATACTGGTGCATCAAACCATATGTATAAAAGGAAAGAGTTCTTTATGGAGCTTGAGCAAAAGCACCATAGCAATGTTACTTTTGCGGATTTATATCAAAGACCTATATAAGGAAAAGGCAAATTTCTTATTAAACTCAAGAGTAGAGCGAAGAAGTTTATCATAGATGTTTATTATATTCTTCGCATGAAAAATAATATTTTTAGATTTGGCCAGTTAGTTTAAAATGTTTATGACACATAGATGAAAAACATGGAGCTACTAATTCGTGATAAAAATGATGCTTTGATTGCTTGAGTAAAGATGTCGAAGAATAGGATGTTTCCCTTGAACTTGTGTGTGAACCAATTGAATTATTTCTAAACCTTAATTGATGATGACTTAACTACTTGGCAACCTTGATATAGACATTTGACCTTTGAAGCTTTTAGAGAAAAAGAACACAGTGAAAGGATTACCAAGATTGAAGAATCAAAGAACCTATGTGAAGTTTGTGTTATCAAAAAGCATCAACGAAATTCATTCAAGGGAAGGATGAAAAAGGGCTACATGATAACTTGAATTGGTACGTTTAGATGTTTTCGGTCTAATCAAGCCTTTATCAATTGGTGGAAACATATACTTCTTGAACTTTATAAGTGATTACAGTGGAACAACAATATGTGTATTTACTGAAAGAAAACAGAGACGTTTTGAGTAAATTTAAAGAATTCAAATTTTCAGTTGAAAAATAAATTGGTTGTCATTTAAAATTTTTTATAATTGTTAGGGAAGGAGAGTATACTTAAATTGAGTTTGAAAATTTTTGTAAAGAAAATGGAATTTTTACTATCTTACAATGTCATAAACACCATAACAAAATGGTGTTTGAGAAAGAAAAAGTAGAACTATTCTTAATATAGTTAGATGTATATTAAAAGAAAAATAGTTCTTAAGGGATTTTAGGGACAAGCTATTGCAACTGTTGTTCACTTATTGAACAAGTTTCCTTAAAAAGAACTAGGAATTTTACATCAAGGAAGTTTGGAGCTGTCAACAACCTATAGTTGATCATTTGAGAATTTTCGAAAGCATTGTTTATGCAAAAATTCCTAGAGAAAAGAGGATAAAGCTTCAAGGTAAGAGTCAAAGATGTGTTTTGTTAAGCTTTAAAGAAAGTGGGACTAGTTAAAACTTTACAATCCTATTACGAAGAAAATTGTAATATCAAGGGATGTAGAATTTGATGAAGAAAAAATTTAGAATTAGGAAGTGAGTGATCAGAAAAGACTTGTCGTAATTCAAGAAGAGAAGAGGTTAGATGACAAAGGTGTTAAAGAAAGATTGGAAGTCTCATCTCCTAAAACTCGTAGCTCTAGTATAGCACCAAAGAAGACAAGAAGCATCCAAGATCTATAATGTCACACAAAGGATTGAACTTGAAGATGATGAATTTAATTTCTTATGCCTTTTTGTAGGTTTTGTCCTTTGGCTTTTGAAGAAGCATACCTTAAGCCTAATTGGACAAAAGTTATAGAGGATGAGATTCATACCATCAACAAAATTGATACTTGGGAACTCACTACCCTTCCTTAAGGACATAAGGCGAATGGAGTAAAATGGGTGCTTAAGACTAAAAGAAATGCACCAAGAGAGGTGGAAAAATACAAGTTGGGACTAGTAAATAAAGGCTACAAACAAAAATATGGAGTTGATTATGAAGAAGTATTTGTGCATATGGCTTGACTTGAAACTGTGAGATTGCTTATCTTTTTAGCAACCCAAAAGAAGTGGAAGATTCATCAAATGGATATAAAATCAACATTTTTAAATGGAAAACTTAAATAAAAAGTCTATGTACAACAAGCGTAAGGATTTTGTAAAAAGGCAAGAAGATAAAGTGTACAAGTTAAAGAAAGCTTTTACAAGCTTAAGTAAGCTCCATAGACATATAATTCCATAATTGATGCTTATTTTCTACAAAATGACTTCATTAAATGTCCTTATGAGTGTGGTTTATACATGAAAAGTAACTCAAAGGGATATGTTATGTTTGTTTGTCTTTATGTAGATGATTTTATTTTTATAGGAAGCAATTCAACCATTATAAAAGGAGTTCAAGCAACTAATAGAGAAGGAATTTGAGATAATTGATTTGAGACTTATGGCTTTTTTCGGGGGATAGAAGTAAAGCAAAGAAGTGATGTCGTATTTGTTTCAGAATCAAGATATTCAAAAGAGATCTTGAAAAAATATTCCATGGAATATTGTCAAAACAACCCTATTGATTGTGATTGCAAGTTAACAAAAGAAGGAGAAGGGAAACCAGTAAATCCATATATTACAAGAGTATAGTGTGTTGTTTAAGGTACTTAGCATTTGCTTGATTTGATATTTTTTGGGGTTAGGTTATTGAGTAGGTTTATAAAGAATTCCATGACTTCACATCTGAAGGTTACTAAGAGAATTCTAAAGTATATCAAGGGAATTCTTGAGTATGGGCTATTTTATTCTTCATTGTAAAATCTTGAACTTGTTGGATATAGTGAGTGATTGAGTTGGAAGTATAGAGGATAAAAAAAGTAAAACATTTTTTTTTATTTCGGTGATTTAGCTTTTACATGGTGTTCTAAGAACCAATCCGTTGTTCCTCCATCAACTTATGAAGCTAAATAACGTACTTGAAGAGACAAATTCCTTAAGTTTCTTATCTTTTAGCGTAGCAAGATTAGATGGGCATTTCCTCTTCTAGTGTCCATTAACTCTATAGTGAAAGCACGTGCCTTTGTCATTGCTCTTCTTCTTAACACCTTCTTTGGAATTTATTAAATTAGTAGAAGTCTTTTATTTCTTGTTCTTATTCTTCTTAAAACCCTTTTTCTTGCTCTTAGAAGAATCTACAACAAGTACAAAATTGGGTTCCATTTTAAAGCACACTTTCGTAGTGTTAAGCATGTACAACAATTTAAGCAAAGACATGTCCTTCTGATTCATTTGGAAGTTTATAAAGAACTACGAAAAGCTTGAACTAAGAGACTGCAACACCAGATCAATGCTCAACTCATGGTCCATGACAAAACCTAATTGGGCTAATTTTTCAACATAACCAAACATCTTTAGCATGTGTAGGTTGATTGAAGATCCTTTTTTCATCTTGTATTGAAATAGCACCTTAGAGAATTGATACTCTCCACCCTACTTTGTGCACCAAACAACTCCTTGAGATGCTGAATCATAGTAGGTGCATCCATGTTCTCGTGTTACCTCTGAAGCTTTATAGACCTGCTAGCCAACATCACACATGTGGCTTGCTCAACTTCATCAATATAACATTCACAACTCTCCCAAACTTCTTTAGTTGCATCTGAACTAGGTTATAGTGGAGCAGGAGTGTCAAGAACGTACAACTTCTTTTTTTGCTTGAGAACCATTCTCAAGTTTCAAAAACAATCTAAAAAATTAGCTGCAGTCAGCTTGTTATCATCCATGATGCTCCTCAATGTTAGGTTGGTACTCATTTTCTAATTCGATAACTGAAAAACATAAAAGGAGCAAGTATTAGTTTATATATAAAATCAAATAAAATAAGGACTTTTTAAAAAATATTTGATTACTCCTACTATTTTATTCAAAATAATAGCCCTCACTATTAAGTCTAGAAATTATCAAATAATTTCTTAGTGGCCTAAGATCGCATTAAAAAAAATTGATCTTGAGTTTGCTCAATAAACTAAATAACATCTTTATCAATCACATCTTATGTGACTCCTATAATTGTTAGGTAACAACTCTTTGCCAAAATAAATCATATATATTATTCCAAACCCTGCCTCTAAATGCATACGGTCATGAGTTTGGTCATCCAAATCATACAAATTTAGTTAATTAGGACCCATTAATTTAAGATAAAAGATATTTAGGTTAAAGTGGCCTTGAGTTTACATAACAAGCTAAGCAATAAACATAACTCCGGTTTTATATTTAAATAATGGAAGGCAACTATTATGTTCCTAACGTTTTCCTAATATTTAATTAAGGGATTTAAAATTTTTAAAAAATTTTGATCTCATCAAAATAATATAACCTCATTATATTTATAACTTCTAACATAATCTAATTATGACAGAAATTATTCAAAACCTTTGTTTGATTCTAATTATTGATTTGATAATAAATTTAATTTAATAATTCATCTTTTGAAAAATTAATCTAAATTCCAAAATAATCCTAATAAAAATTATTCCTTGATAATAATTTTCAAAATTAGAAAAAATACTTTTTCAATTTTATTAAGATTATAAACTAATTTCATCTCCATTAAACTAATTTAATTGAAATTAAGGTTTTAAAAATATTAAAAATCAAATAAAATAAGGAGAGAGGTTGTTGAAGTAAATCACGCGTTAGTATAGACTTTACGTTCAATATACAAAATGCACAATAAGGGAGTTAAATTGTGTATTCTTTTTCTTGAATACAGTCCCCTTTTATATTTCTTTGAAAACTAACTATTTCAAAGTTATTAAGTGAATATCACAACTGTTATAAGAAAATAGCTTTAAGATTTAATTGTAGATAACTTCTATATACTTGTATACGAACAATAGAAATTAAACGTAAAGAATTTAGAGAGTAGACACAACAATTTTATCCTAGTTCACCCCAAACCGTGGGCTACGTCTAGTCCTCAGAACTCTTCTGAGATTTCATTATTCTTCTCAAAATGTACAAGTATTCTTTGTCTATAGAGCCTCTTTAGGTCTCTTACACCAAGTATTATTTTGGTTCACTTAGCCTCTTCAGGCTCTCAGGTTTTCTTCTCTCTTATAAGAAAGATATTGCGAGCTTTGTTACAGTAATGATAGCTCTAATGTTTCGCACAACAAATACAATGTTTTGCTAAAGTTTGAACACTTAAAATCACTATCTCAAAATCACTAACTTTTTCAGTCTTCGACTCTGACTTGTATTTGTAGCCTTCGTCTTCAACTTGTTAAGTCAAAATTGACTTTACGATTTGAATAGTTTTGATGATAAACAAAAAGAAGACTAAACGAAAAACAGACG
>JANIHZ010000209.1:27336583-27350642 GCA_027478365.1 Erythroxylum rufum | reverse complement strand
TTTGACCTGAAATATTTTCTAATTCTTTACGAGTTAGTTATTTTGTAATATATAATATCTACTTAAATTTTCTTTTATCTTAATTTCTATAGAGTTGAATTTTTTAAAGAGTATATCTAACACGTCAAAATTGCCTATCTAAATCCAATTTATATGGATTGATTTGGTGTAGACCGTGCATTCTAAATTTTCATATGGTTTAATTTGAATTAAAAATAAAAAAACATTTTAGTAATAATCTTGTTCAAATTGCTAGTTTCACACTGCTAATTGAAGTTATTTAAATGTGTAATTGAATGCAAACTTTTCCCTATGTCTTAACTCCTCCTTTAAATACTGCTGTGATATAAATACTGTGCCCGTCCAAGCAACATCTTTGATCAATGATTTGAAAGTGTTTTTAATAGAGCCCCTTAGTTAAATATGAACTTGGGTTCACATGGCGGGTTTCAGGCATTCAATTGAAACTCTCACATCCTTAAACATTTATATAGTTTCCAGGTCGGTTGAAAAGACTTTTAATGGACAGACAGGCACCCCACAAGATAAAACTTATTGGAAAGACTGAGATAGATGGACAAGAACATTATACAAGACACCATAGTTGTTCTTTGTGGGCTATCGTAGCCCGTCAACAGGAAAACTATACTTAAATTGGTATGTTGGCACTTGGTACGACTCCGCCTTTTAACTCCTTACGATTAGCCATATATAGACCAGCAAACAATGAAAGAAAACGCCCATTAATTAATGTAATAACTCTATCTTCTTGGTTGGCTATGATTGAACTGAATCTTGTTTGTTAATGACAGTTACAATGCACTAACCGAGAAATTGCGGTGTGTTTGTAGTCCATCGCTCATGTCACTTAGATTCAAACCGAGGAACATTTAATCTTTGGAAACAACCATTTCATACCAATTCATCAGTTCATGGATGTTGTGCCCGTATGTACTTTAACAACAACCTTCAAAACAATAGAGGAGAAAATGGACACGAACTTTTGGCTCGTATATGTAATCAGACATTTCCTTCATGCACCGAAACTATCGGTGCATATTCTATGTTGCTTTCTCTATATGTAATCATACTGGACCATATAATATTGAAGTAAATTAAAAGAGCAACCAAGAACACAACAGAGGAAGAGAGACAGAGAGTCACATGGGCAAAAGTGAGAGGTGTAGGTAGGTGAGCTAGTGATCAGTGAAGCTCTGCCGTGTCTCTTGATCATTAGGATGGTGTATCCTAAGAAGACAAATTATATGGGAAAATGAAATGAGACATGTTTGGTGTGTGTCGGTTTTGTGAACATTAAATGGGTTGTGGAGGACTTTATGCTTTTTTTTCTGCCTACACGTGGTTATTTCATTGGGCTTTCATCAATATCCACCTCCCCTGCTCGTCTCTTTGCTCTGATTTTGTTAATTTGGTTTTGACAGATTACTATTCTGTGGTAGTAAAATCATATGAGTTTGATGAGGATATGTCAATCAACTCTCCTATATACCTCATGTCTCTTCTCTCGTAGTGGATCTGATAGAGGTTTGATGTTAAACTGAGCTATTTGGAATTTTCTTTTTAGTGCTCTTCCGCTGCATGCCCGGGGCTCTCTTGCTCCTGCTGGGTCCAACCAGCTAACTTTCGAACAGAATAGGGTCCATTAGCGAAAACCCACCTTTTTTTTCTTTGCATTTTTTTTCACTTTTGTAGCCACTTCTCATATTATTACTTTGGCTTCCAGAAGGTAAAAAGATTCTCACATCGGGTTCCTGAAAATTGACATAACTATACATGGTCCTCATTCCTCAGCTTGTCTAGTATGCATGGCGCATGCAGGGATAACTCACATAATTGCTGATTCTCAGCCGCATGCTCCTCCACCCATCAAGAAGAAATAAAAAAACGAAATGGTAACGCGAATTGTAAAGAATAACTAGTAGCGAAAATAACTCAAATTATATGAAACAACCTCAAAGTAAATTAAGATAATAAGTTACCTAAAGGATTAAAAAAGTTAGATATCCTCTAAGACCTACAAGCATATTAGGCTTTAGACCTAGTTTGAAAGCATAGAAGTTTTGGCTTCAGAACAAACCATCTCAATAGTTTCATGGTTCAACAGTGGGATGCATGAAAGAAATGGGTAATCCTGCCGATAGATACAATGAAGACCACTTATAGATTGGACAAAATCAAAGCTATTGCACGAAACGAGCTGTGCTGATGTGGACAGGCAAAAGGGGAAAATGGTTAGAGGATTGTTAATGAATTTGTTAAGAATGACTTATAATTTCCTAGGTGTGAATGAAAAGCACGAAAGAGAACTCAAGCCATGGGTAAGACTGGAAAAGTACGGCAATTTTCATGATTGGTGGCAGACAACAGATCGACACCAAGTTGACCAAAAGATTGACGCATAGACTATTGGAACATGATGTGTCGCCACTTAGCTTCTCTAGTCATGTGGGGATAATGCATGCACACAGTGGAATCGAAACTCTTCAGTGTTTTTTAGTTTTGCCAAATACCCATAGGTATATTGGCTAACCACACTAAAGGTTCGATTTCAAGTCCTGTACAATAAAATGCTCGAGTCTAACAAAACATGAAGCAGATACAAGCAACAAATTCTATCCATATGAAAACGTGATGTTTGTTATACAACAGAATCATCTCCGATAAATGTCACAGTTTTATATAATATAAATTTCCACGAATTTTTACGTGTTAAATATTATATTTTTGAAAGAATAAAAGTAATTTTATATGTGCATATAATTTCGAAGAAGGAAAATATAAGAGATATTGCTAAATTGGACCCAACATTATCGTTTGAAATTCTAACACTTCTCCACTTGCGTATCTTTCTCAAAGCATAATACTGTTTAATCCACTAATTTCAAGAGGATAAGGATACCCAAGCATGCATCACGTACGAAACGTTTATGTTTCACATGTTTAGTTATTACCATGTCACTTTGAGTTTGACATTTCATTAGCACACCTGAAGTGCAAAATGACATTATATTCTCTCATTTTCTACCGGAAGTCGCAGTCATGAAATTTTTTGACCATGATTCCATTGAAGTAATTAAAATTAAATGCTGATAATCGTTTGGGAATTGCATTCCTCAAAACATACTATACATCAGTGTAAGAACAAAGGGTATTTAGGATTCTCCAAGAATGATATGTTAGAATATTTAATGACTCATGTGACTTATAAATTTGAGTCCCATAAAAAGCTCCCAAGATAATGGTTATTGGGTGATAAATAATGAATCTCAAATGGGTCATTGACCCTTTTCCTCTCTTTTCCAATTACCAAACGATATGTCGGTTGGTGCTATATAAGTTCGAGAAACTTATTGAAAGGTTATCTGAATGATTATGAACCATTGAAGAAACACATTAAAGAAAGAAGAAGAAAGGAAATAAACTTGTATCAAGAACATCTAAATCTTACAAAACGATCATGGATACAGGTATGTTATAAATAATGTCAATCCATAAATGTCTAACAATTAGTATCAGAGCCATGAGTGTTGCATTATTGTTGTCTGCTGTACACCATAGTTGTTTGTTCTATTTGTGATGATAATGTTTCATGATTCTGTTTTCTGTTCGTTTTTTGTATTTTCTGTATTTGTAATGACATTAGTTTTTCGCTACACTGCCATGAAGAAATACAGAAAACACACAGACATAGTAAAAGAAACTGCAACTCTTGATGATTTTTGTTTTAATGATTTTTTTGGATGTTAATGGCAGTCTGAATATTTAACCAAAACATAATAGTTTTGGATGGATGATTTAGATTAAGTGTAATACACAGAAGAAAGAATGAAAATATAAACCCGTAACGTTTTCGGTATGAATGAGAAACCGAAAACAAGATATCGTCTTGATAATGCTTCAAATGGTTTTCGTATCCTTTGTAATTATCATGTTGACTAGAGATGCTTTGAGTACGGTGGAATGTTTTATGGTATAAAGAGCAACGATATAAAGAAACGAAATGAAACTCCATTGTTATGGGTTAGCGTGAGAAACTCCATAAGTTTGTGTCATGTATTGAACACCAAAGAAGATAATAGTGGATGACATTATTGTTTGACTCAAGCCAAGAGAGGAGAAGAATCCATGCAAGAAAGAAACGTTAGAATAGAATTTTTTATAAAAAAAACCAGCGTCGAACGAAGACGATGGTGCAACTTCTGACGCGTGTAATGAACGCGCCAGATGCTGTGTCAATAGGCAGACGGCTGGCGCGTGCAACGCTGCTTTGTCCACACGCAGACGCTGGCGCGTGCAGTGCCAGACGCTGCCTCTGTGATAGACGCTAGCGCGCCAGAGAGCTTCCAAACCCAAAACTCAACTTATGGACTGAATTTTTGGGTCTTTGGGCCATTAAGGGATATATTGGGTTAGTAAATAATTATGGACTTTAACCCTAAGGGACATAATGGATTATTTAATTCATAATTGATTTATTTTCTATACATAATATAATTTTGAAAATCAATGCCATAATATATATTTCATTGGTACATTGAATATTTTATATTATGTAATATTTGAAATTAAATTTTCCTATTATATGTTGAGTGTAACACATGACATTATGGATGTTTAGAATAGTTTGTTAGTCACCAAAGTGACCAAACTAATTAAATTAAAAAATTTTCATGTATGATAATTGTCCAATTAAATGTTTATTGCATGGAAAGCTTTTTAGTCACCAAAGTGGCCTAGCTTGAAAAATATTAAGCATTTAATTGGGATTTGTTCAATTGTTCATTGTGATATGATGTTAAAATGATATAAAGGTTGAACTGAACAATTGAGATTATTAATTATAACGCTAGGAGGTCACCCAAAGGTGGACCATTGCTTGTAATTAATGACATTAAAGGGACTTTATCAACATATTTAGTTAATATGATTGTTTATCCAAAGATAACATGCATAGTGACTATAATATGCTTGATTGTCCATTATAGTATTATATATGCATCATAATAGGTTACTTCTATGTATTTAAATTTCACCCAAAGGAGAATTTAAATGTATAATCAAAGTTTATTAGTTAGTTTGAATCCATTTAGGTTTACTTAGAGCATTAATGCGTGAACTATATGTTGTATGTGCAGCATCTACTAGTTTGTTCGCCTTAGGCAATGGCTTGATTGAGTTCAATGGTCTGAACTACGGGGATTGGCTCGAGCAAATCCAGTTCCAACTGGGTGTAATGGATTTGGATTTGGCCATAGTTTCAGATGTAAGGCCTACAGCCATAATTGAGACTAATTATGAAGCTAACAAGTCTTATTATGAGTTTTGGGAACGGTCTAATAGGCTAAGCTTGAATTTAATGCGAATGACGATCTCAGAAAATGTCAAACCATCAATGCCTAAAACGGACAATGCAAAGGAGTTCATGTTGAAGCTTAAAGAATATTACCAATCTGATATAGCTGACAAGTCCATAGTAGGGACTTTGATGAGTGAGCTAATGACCAAGAAGTTTGAATGGTCACAGCCCATTCATGATCATATAACTCATATGTCAAACCTAACTGCAAAGTTGAAATCTATGGGTATGGATGTGAGTGAGTCTTTTCTGGTACAGTTCATAATCAACTGCCTTCCTCTAAAGTTTGGCCAGTTCCAGGTGAATTATAACACCATTAAGGAAAAATGGAACCTTCAAGAAATAAAGGCCATGCTGGTTCAGGAGGAAGGGAGGTTGAAGAAAAAAAAGGAACACTTCATTCATCTCACGTTTCATCAAGGTGCTAGCAGCAGCAAGAATAAACCACGATAGAAAGGCAAAGATAAGGGCAAAGCTCTCAGCAAAGTTAATGAGGGTAGAATCAAGAAAGATAAGAGGTGCCACTTCTGTAAGAAGCCTGGTCACTTTCAGAAAGATTGTCTGAAAAGAAAGGCTTGGTTCGAAAAGAAAGGTAAATACTATGTCTCAGTATGTTTTGAATCAGATCTTATTGATGTGCCTAAAAATACCTGGTAGTTAGATTATGGTGCAACTACTCATATGTCACATGTTAAACAGGGAAGGAATCCATACCATAAACGAAACAAAAAAGTTCTTGTATATGGGGAACATAATGAAGGCACGAATAGAGGGCATTGGGACGTACAGATTGATCTTGGACACTAGACGTTACCTAGATCTAGAAAAGTGTCTTTATGTTCCTGAATGTGCTAGGAATTTAGTTTCTATTGCAAAATTGGATGATGTAGGATTTCAATTTAAGATTGGAAACGATGTTTTTTCATTGTATAAACATAAGTACTATTATAGTTCTGGTACTTTAATTGATTGTTTATATCGTTTCAATCTTGATGCTAATTTTGCTGCGTCTCTGTTTCATATTGACCATATTATAGGAAGTAAACGTAGTGCCCAAAATGAATGTTCTGCTTTTTTGTGACATAAAAGATTAGGGCATATATCCAAGGAAAGGGTACAAAGGTTAGTTAAAAATGACATCTTACCTCTATTGGATTTTGTTGACTGGGATATATGTGTGGATTGTATTAAAGGCAAGCAAACCAAACATATATCAAAGCATCCAACCACAAGAAGTAACGCATTACTAGAATTAATACACACTTACATCTGTGGTCTTTTCGACATTCCTTTTTAGGGCGGCGAAAAATACTTCATTACCTTCATTGATGACTTCCCACGATATGGTTAGATTTATTTGCTGCATGAAAAATCTCAGTCTTGTTAAGTTGAATTGTCTTGTGCAGCCTGAAGTGTTGAAAATGGTGGAGGAGTTGGCAATGTCAGCGAAAGTTAGGAAGAGAAGAAGGCTGAAAGGTAGGCTGAAGGAGTTTAGGAGCAAATGGAAATTGGAATTGATGATCCTAAGCATAATTCGAAGGTGTATGGATCAGAGCAATGAAGATCAAGATCAGATGGATGTGGATCAAATTCAGATGAAGGAAATTCGATGCAAAAGGGAAGCTGAAGAGAAGATGGAAGCAGATATGTAAAAGTCCAAAAGTGCAGATTGAAGAAAAGCATAGCAGAAGGTGAAATGCAGAGCAGGAGGAGAAGTTTATGAAGATTAATTAGTGTAATTAAGCATTATTAGAGACAATCATCACACATGTAGCTGGAGCAACTCAATCTCTTGGCTGACAATCGGATTTGCATGTCAGGATATTGGTTGCTGAAGAATCAAGTAGCTGTTAAAATTGTTTACTGTTCATGATGTTGAAGTTTCAGATTTTGCAAATGTTGGTTTTAATTAGGCTAAAGACAAATGAAATTACTTTTGTGTCTTGCCAAATCAGGAAATAGATGTACTAGCCTAGTTTATACTTATCAGTTCAAGATTTTATCCTTTAGTTAAAAGATCAAATTGTATCAGAACATGAGAGAGCTAATATAAAGCTCCTCACTTTTCATTGTCGGTTGTAATGAAAAAACAACAAAAACCATCAATACCAAGTTTTCTTTCCAAGTATCAATATTCTTTTCATGTTCATGTTCATGTTATGTTTTCCATTTTGTTTTGATTACCAGCAGCAAGTTTAGAAGTTGAGAATTTTACAGAAGCATTTGTGTTTGTTCTGTTTTAAAAAAACCTGATACTAGCTTAGAGTTAGTCTTAGAATGGAAACCAAAGTTCCATCCTTTTCCTCAAGTTTCTGTTAGTTGTCATTTCATATCATTTTATTCCATTCAAAAGCAGAGTCACAAGTTGACGAGTGAGTAGTTGAAGTTGTTTTTACATATTCAGATTTTACAAACTGAAATGCACTGTTCCATTCGGTTGCATTAGGAAAGCTACACTCTTTTCAATTTACACAAATCATCTGCCATACATTCACAAAATCAGTGAGCAATCTGAGTTGCTATTTTGGAGATATATCATACGCGTCAATTGCAAATTGATGAACAGAAGTTGCAGCATTCTCTTGTTTTGTTGAAGCCAGCATGAACAGTACCCAAAGTGCTTGATATTTTTAACCAATATTCCTGCTCAACATGTTGTTTGCTGAAGTTTCCATCTTCAAACCTTGGTGGAGGCATCTTTAAGAAGTCTATGGACATCCTAGAGGTGTTCGTTAATGAGGTAGAAAGACAGCTAGATAGCAAAGTAAAGATAGTGAGATCCGATAGAGGTGGCGAATATTATGGAAAAGCCGATGAATGTGGACAATGTCCAGGTCCATTTACAAAGTTTCTTGCAAGTCGAGACATATGTGCGCAATACACAATGCATGGTATACCACAACAAAATGGTGTAGCTGAAAGACGAAATCGTACTCTTATAGATATGGTTAGGAGTATGTTAAGTTATAGTTTTGTATCGTTATCATTGTGGATGCATGCATGAAAGACCGTTGCGTATCTACTTAATAGGATTCCTAGTAAAGCAGTTCCTAAGAAACCTTATGAACTGTGGACAGGAAGAAAACCTAGTTTACGAAAACCTTCACATTTGGGGTTGTTCGGAAAAAGTAAAGTTGTATAATCCACATGAAAGAAGCTTGATGCAAGAACTGTTAGTAATTTTTTCATTGGCTATCCTAAAAAATCAAAGGGTACAGATTTTATTGTCCTAACCATAGTACGAGAATAGTTGAGTCTGGTAATGCTCGGTTCATTGAGAATGATCCAATCAGTGGGAGTGGAGAACCGCGAAAAGTGGATATTCACGAGAGTCAAGTAGAAACTGCTACATCAAATGTGATCCCACCAGTGGTTATTCCTCTTGTTGCATCACGGATACACAATTTACCGGAACAAATGTTCCAATTCCACAAATTGAACATATTAATGAAGAACCAGCTATTGATGTTCAAGTTACAAATGATCAAGTGATGCCACAAGAAGTAGTATTACGAAGGTCTGTAACACAGAGAAGATCAGCTATTTCAAGTGACTATGAAATTTACTCACTTGAACATGAATGTGACTTGAGCATTGATTAGGATCCAGTCTCATTCAAACAAGCCATGGAATGTAACAATTCTGAAAAATGGTTCAATGCTATGAAAGAAGAGTTGAAATCAATGGATGAAACAATGTCTGGGAATTAGTTAAGTTGCTGGAAGGTGCAAAGAAAGTGGGCTATAAATGGGTCTTTAAGACCAAACGTGACTCACACAGCAACATTGAAAGGTATAAAGCCAGACTTGTTACCAAAGGTTACACTTAAAAGGACGGTATTAACTATAAAGAGACCTTCTCTCCAATTTCAAAGAAGGACTCTTTAAGAATTGTTATGGCCCTAGTGGCTCATTATAATTTAGAGCTTCACCAAATGGACGTAAAAACTATCTTTCTAAATGGTGACTTGGAAGAAGAAGTGTATATGGATCAACCAGAACGTTTTGTGTTAAGTTATCAATTTGCACTTATTTTGTACTTAATTCTCTTTAATGTGTTGAAATTATTATTCAAAATTAATGGATTGTCTTATAATTATTTGCAGATGATTTTTAACACCTTAGAGATAAAATTGAATTAAAAAGATGAAAAAGAAACAAAGAAAATCCGAAATTCCAAGTCTGGCAGCAATTCATTCACTAACCGTGGGCACGTGCAAGAATGAAATTAATTTCCAAATCTACTTTCAAAATCTGAATTTGATTCTTTTGAGACTCTTGTAATCTTTTAAGATAAGATTGATGAGATTCACAATCTGAACATGGGGGAAACGTGATTTGCAAGATAGGATGAAAAAGGAAGGGATCAGGAGGCATAAAAGGGGGGAAACATGACTGTTCACGTTAGCCTTTGTTTTAGAATAGATTTTCATTTTCTACATATTTTCCCTTGGTTGTTTTTGAGTTTTCTGCACTTTTTCTTCTATATTTTCGTATTCTTTAAGAAAGACCAGGGATGGAGACTTGTTATGTTATTATTTCTTTGATTTCTACTTTTGTTATGAATAGCTAAACTTCTTTTCTTGGTCAAGATAAGCCGTGTTATCCATTATTATGTGTGAGATGTTTCAATAAAGTTTATGTTGTTGAAGTTTGTTGATGAACATTGAATATCTTCCGAAAATCTATGGTTACCCATTGCCATTTCCACTCAGGAATGGACAAGGGCCTTAACTTGCCAGAAGGCGCCTGGTGTTCAGCCTTAACTTACTGACACACTAGACGCTTACTTATATACTCTACTACATCTCTTTTCATGCCTTTCCATCAGACTTTCAAATTTCTGTACATCTTGGTGCTACCTGGGTGTATAGCATAAGGCGCATTATGTGCCTCATCCAGTATTTCATCCTCTACTTTCTTGACATTCGGAATACATAGTTTGTTTCCTACTACCATCAGTCCATCATTCCTCACTCCCACTTCAGATTTCTAGCCATTCATTATTTCTTCTCGGAGCTTGCTTAAATATGTATCTAGCGCCTATAACTCCTTAACCTTCTCTCTGAGTATCAGCCTTACTCTGAAAGTAGCAATAACACATTTAGGTTCCTCCTGTTTCAAACTTATTCCAAGCTTAGCCATTTCTTCCAATAATAGCAGATAAACTGTCTGAACATAGGCTATTGATGATTTCCTACTCAAGGCATCTGCCACTACATTTGCCTTTCCTGGATGATACTCAATTAACAAATCATAATCTTTAATTAACTCCAACCACCTTCTCTATCTCAAATTCAGTTCCTTTTGACTCAACAAATACTTGAGACTTTTATGATCTGTGAAAATCCTCGTTTGAACCTCATACAAATAATGTCTCCAAATCTTCAGGGCAAAAACCATTTCTGCTAACTCCAGATTATAGGTCGAGTAGTTTAGTTTATAAGCCTTTAGCTGCCGCGAGGCATAAGCTATTACCTTGTCTTCTTGCATCAACACACAACCCAAACTCTTTCTCGAAGTATCACTGTACACTGTATAACCCTCATCACCAGTAGGCAAAATCAAAACTGGAGCACTTGTTAATCTGCGCTTGAGCTCCTTAAAAAATTTTTGACAGTCCTCACTCCAGATAAAATTTTGATTCTTCCTCAATAACTTAGTCATCGGAGCAGCTATCATAGAGAATCTCTCAACGAATCTCCTATAATAACCTGCCATACCCAAAAAGCTCCTCACTTCTGTCACTGTCTTGGGTGCATGCCAATTCACCACTGCTTCAACCTTCCTTGGATCAACATGTACCCCATCTTTAGAAATTACATAACCAAGGAATATCACCTGGTGAAGCCAAAACTCACACTTGCTGAACTTAGCATAAAGTTCCTTCTCCCTCAGTGTTTGCAACACTATCTTAAAATGTTCCTCATATTTCTCTTCACTCTTGGAATAAACCAGAATGTCATCGATAAACACTATGACAAACTAATCTAGATATTCCTTGAAAACCCTGTTCATAAGATCCATAAAAGTAGTTGGAGCATTGGTCAATCCAAATGGCATGACTAAAAACTCATAATGTCCATACCGTGTCCTGAAGATTGTCTTGTTTACATCAGACTTCTTGATTCTAAGCTGATGATAGCCTGAACTTTGATTAATCTTTGAAAAGACCGTTGCTCCCTGCAGCTGGTCAAACAGCTCATCTCTTCAAGGCAGAGGATACTTATTCTTAATGGTCACCTTGATGAGTCTCTGATAATCAATGCACATGCGCCATGTCCCATCCTTCTTCTTAACAAACAAAACTGGCACTCCCCAGGGTGACAAACTCGACCTTATGTACCCCTTCTCTAGCAGTTCCTCCAATTGTTCCTTGAGCTCCTTCAATTCAGTTGGGGCCATCCTATACAGTGGTATAGAAATGGGAGCGATTCTAGGAATCAAGTCGATGGCAGACTCGATTTTCCTCACCGGTGGCAAACCAGGTAAGTCCTCTAGGAACACATCTGGAAACTCCCTCACAATTGGAAGATCTTCTAACTTCCCTTCATTCACATTAGTGTCCATAACATATGCCAAAAAGGCTTCACACCCATTTCCCATCATCCTGTCAGCCAACAAAGCCGAAATAATCCTTGGTGATGGTGTTTTCCTGTCCCCTTCAAAAATCACCTTTTCACCATTTCCCAGATCAAATTCTACCACCTTGAGGCTACAATCCAACTTCGCATGATACTTCTCCATAGCATCCATTCCAAGTATGAAATCTAAGCCTTTTAGGTCCAGAGGTAGTAAGTCCACTACCAATCTAGCACCCTCAATAACCAATTCATAGTCTCTATATACTTGACTTATTATCACATGCCTCCCTAGAGGAGTGCTAACAATTAAAGGACTACCCAATGGCATCAAATCAACATCATGTAATGTCATGCTTGCAGAAACAAATGAATGCGTGGAGCCATAATCAATCAACACATATATTGCATAATTAAATGACTGAGCCATACCTGTGACAACTTCAAGTGCAGCTGTAGCTTCCTTTCTAGTCATAGCAAATACCCTAGCCTATGCCTGACCCCTTGGCCTCCTTAGAGGAATAGTCTTATTTGTAGCTCCGGAACTACCCACCTCTGTGACTGGTCTGGTTCCCACTTTTTCTGCTCTCCTTGGGGCTTGCAACTGAGACCCCTTTTGCCTTGTTATTTGGGGACAGTCTCTGATCAAGTGTCCCTTCTCTCCGCATCGGAAGCATGCCCCAAGTAACTTGAAACACTCTCCCCTGTGAAGCTTCCCACAATGCTCATATTAGGGATTCATGTTCCTGCTCCTCTCCACCCTGCTATTGCCCCCTGCAGTAGAAGCTTGCACTAAAGGTGCCCTTGGTTGCTTGTTCCTAGTAGGGGCACTACTCCCCACCTCATTCTGTGTGTGGAAACTCTTCCTACCCCTCTCAGGCATTTGAACACTTACCCATTTCTTGGAAAACTGTTCCCTGTTCTTCCTTTTCTTGCTCGCTTCATTCTTGATATTCTCCAGCTTCTCAGCTTGGAGTGCAGCATCTACCAACAGCTGGTAGTCACAGAAATTGTAGATCAAGACTTTCTCCTTGATCCCCAAATGAAGACCTCCCTCAAACTTGCAGCACTTGTCCTCCTCATTAGTCACAATATTGGTCAAATACTGTGACGGCCGGGTAAACTTCAGTTCATACTCACTCACACTCAAATCCTTCTATGTGAGATTCAGAAACTCCCTGGTCTTCTCTTGTACATACACCCTTGAGAGGTACTTCTTCCTGAACACTTCCATAAAATCTCTCTATGATAACACCAGAGGCATCACTTGATTGTGGGGCACTGATTCCCACTAATGAAGAGCATCTCCTTGTAGTTAGCTAACCGCATAATCTAGCTTCTCCTCATCAGAGCACTTCATCTAAATCAGGACCCTTTTGGTCCTCTTCACTTCAGCCTCTTCCGGATTTATAGTCTCGTTGAAATCCATAGCTCCATACTTGCGGAGCTTATCATACTGGTCACTCCTCTTCATTGGAGCCTGCATTGAGACTTGTGACCCTTAGCTTATGGCATATGTGAAAGCTTGAGCAAAGGCTTGAAAGAAACGTGGATCCATGGGATATGCTTGAGGCATAAGAGGAGGTGGTGGAGGCACCTTATGCTGCACACTAGGTGCCTCAGGAGCTGGAGCAGAATGTGTCCCTGTATCTTGCAGGACATAAGATTCATCTGTGCTCCCTTATTGAGAGCTAGATCGAATCACAGCTTCTCGAGTTCTCTTTCGAGGCGGCATTTTCACTCCTTTAATTTAAAACCATTGAAAATCTTTATTTTATACAAAACAAATTCCAAAGTACGCAAAACAATTCAAATCGTATAAAACATTTTCAAATCATATGAAACAAATTAAAACTTTCATGTCTTACGCTATCCATTTCAAGCCTGGGATACTCCAAAACATAGTCCCAAACTTGGACCTAAACCTAGGCACTCTAATACCATAAAATGTTGGACCTCGATTTCGGAGCCCAACATTCGAAGTCATCGAATGTGAACGTATCATCCTATAGGGTTATTTCCATAAACCCTTATTAGCCATCATCCCACAATGGTGGTATGCCCTCAAACATAATGCACCTCCTTGGGACAATTAGCATAAC
>JANIHZ010000209.1:27246517-27263542 GCA_027478365.1 Erythroxylum rufum | reverse complement strand
TGCATTTACAGTAATTTCATGTGCACAGATTTCACTGGTCACTAGTACCAGTATGCATGAACAGTACTAAGTCATTCTAATCCATCTCATCCTATTCCAAATTTACTATTTTACCCTTCCTGTCGGGAGTGGGATGTTACAAATTGGGAGTTTCTACCAAGGATGAAAGTTTCAAGGTAGTTAGCATTGTGACAAAAGCAAGGTACAGGAGTATCAAAATAGAAGGTATCGATTTCAATGTAGAAACCTTTGTGCATTTAATCATGCATTTCAGACCCTTAAGTTTCATACCTTCAGTCAAAAATGTGTTACACCTTCTTGGGTAACCAATTCTCAAATTACCCAGACCTGATGATCTTGAACTCCAAAAGGAAAACAAACCTTTAAATTACCCTTAATCAAAATCATTAAGTTAGACGCTCCACTTAGACAACCATCTGTTGTTGAACACCTTCATCCACTTAGTGAAATACAACAAGATCCTATTGGTAATTCAGAGTTCTTGAAGCATTTCATCAATTGGACTAAAGTTGGTCACAAGCAGAAGGAAGTTCAAAAAGCCTTAGCAAAAAATATTGAGGAAATTTCTACTAAGGTTGATGAATTGAGTGAGTCAGTGGGTGATCTTGATGAGGACTTAGCACTTCTACATGTTTCTATTGAACAAGACCTCAAGACGATCTGCACTGATATTCAACATATGTATTCAGAAATTCTGAAGCGTCTAAAATGACTTATCTTTTTTATTAATAACAAATAGGGGGAGAAGAAAAGAAAAGAGAAAAGTGGAAAATATTAGAAAGCATTGTATATCTTATTGCTTTGGTTGTTATTCGTCTGAATATTATTTTATCTTCTAAATATTAGAATTATTTGTTATCATCAAAAAGGAGGAGATTGTTAAGTTAAGAAGACTTCACTTCACTATTAATTTTGATGATAATCAAATAATAATAATCTTAGATATATGTGAACTGTTTTGATAAGTTTGTTAAGTGTTCAGAAAAATGTAAGTGACATAAATCGTTAACTTAAGACGATATATAGTCAACCCCAGAAGATACATGGTCAAACCCAAATGATACTTTAAACTACAGACGATCAACATAAGACGGTCAACACAAGAAGGTCAAGACGGTCAACATAAGAAGATACAGAAGGTCAACATAAGAAGATACAGAAGGTCAACATAAGAAGATACAGAAAGTTAACATAAGAAGATACATAAGGTCAACATAAGAAGATACAGAAAGTCAACATAAGAAGATACAAAAAGTCAACATAAGAAGACAGAAGGTCAACTCAAGACAAAAGTGCGACATAAGACAAAAGCGTGAGACCAGATGAAGCGACACCAGAAGAAGCATAGTACCAGACGATGCAAATAATAAAAAAAGATTCTAGAACGTTAGTCAGTTAGTTAGTTGGAGTTAGTTACAGGACTCAACTAATAACGGTTTCTTGAAGATTCAAGAAGCAGTTTCTCAAGAAGACAATTAAAGTTTTAGGCTATAAATACTAGGTATAGTCGAAGACAACAAATACATATATAGAGATAACTACATACAATACTTAGAGAAACTCTATATTCAAGTGCGAAAGAAAGAGAGCAAACACATCTGTAATGTGAAGCTCAAACAATATCTTTCCAAGAGAAAGAAAAGCTAAAGCCTGGAGAGGCTAAGAAAGCAGATAAAGGATACTTTGTGAGAGAGACTTGAAGAGGCTCTATAAGTGTAGAAAGAATACTTGTAAAGTTGAAGAGTATAGTGAAATCTCAGACAAATTCTGAGGACTGGACGTAGCCCAAGGTTAAGGGTGAACCAGTAGAAAATCGCGGCATCTATTCTCTAACCCTTATCTTTTAATTTTCTTATTGTTAGAAGAGTATATAATAATTTTTACGATTGCATTACTCATCGACTTAAAAGAATTATTTTTGTAATCATCTGAAATGGCAAAGAAATTTAAGAAATTTTTAAAGAATAATATCTTTGAAGATTTTACACAATTCAACCCCCCTTCTTGTGTATTCTATATACTTTACGTGTTTTCTATATTAACAAGTGATTTGCTTCATTTTCCTCCCTATTTGATTTAATTTAAACATCAAAGATAATGTTTTAAATAAGTTTAGGAATGAGGATATTTTCCCTTATTATGATTTTGTGGCATGTTGCATTTCTTAGGAATTTTAACACTTTTTTAATTTCTTCTTTGTGCCTAAAGCTTTTGAAAATTTCCAAAGAGAGTTTTCCCCAAATTGTGATAAATGAATTGAATTTTGTAATTAAGAATTAAAATGATTAATATGTAGGCTAAACACTTTGATAAGTTGAAAAAGCCAATGGTATTCACTTAGACAAAGAGAGACAATTGAATGATGAAGTATGGTATCAGGATTATGTGAATTTGTTTGAAACATATGAGCACTTAAGCTTTTAGGGATAAAAAAATCTTATATCTATTCATTTTTCTTTGGTGTGTGATTCTCTATCATTTAGATGCCTTTAGAACTTGCATTGAACCAACTTGAATCATTATAATTGTATGAGACCTGAATATGATAAAGACATTCCTTATTTTAGCCACTTAAACCTAAAAGGCCACCTTACTTAATTATCCCTAGTTTAACCCGTTTGAGTCATTTTTAAAATCCTTTTCTTTGTTTTTTAAACCCACATCACAAACCTAACTTATAATAAATCATATCACTTCACTCCATATTTCTAATAAGATGCTTTCGAGCTATTTGTAGAACTAGAAGTGTCTTTTCTTTAAATTTTATTTCCAAGCTACTTTATTGTTATTAAGTTTTTATGATGGCTACTCATTTTTGTATTGAATTCTAAAAATAAAAATAAATCAAGAGTAGAATAATTGCAATCATAGTATATTAATAGATGAGCACTTAGTCATATTATTTTTTCAGGCCTATATTTTATCTAAATGCTTTATTAAATATATGCAATTTTAACCTATAATTCTCCCTTTACAACCCTTAGCTCAAGCCTTATTACATCCAACTAGTCAAATTCCATTTGATTAATGCCTTCATCTCTCGTGAGAGATATATAGTGTATATGCAAGTTCGTAGTAGTGTGTTCGTTGTGAAAAGAGTTTGAGAGCAAATACTTAAGCCTAAACACTTGTATGAAAGAGTGAACACCGTGAGGAAATTCACCAAAGCTTTGTGCATACTTTTGATTAAGATTATCTTTAATTGTCTCTATTTATACTTTCTAGTGAAAATCAACATTAAGGTGTATTGATGCTTGACTCTTTTTCGGTCTAAGTCTTAAAGAGTATGCATGGTATAATCTTGCGAGAACTGGTTAGGTAAAAACTATTTATCTTCTTGTTTTATTAGTTTCTCATTTTCTTAGGGATAAGTAAAGGTTAAGTGTGAGAGATATTGTACCTTATTTTAGCATTCAAAATCTTCCATAATCTTGTGCCTTATTTTAGCATTCAAAATCTTCCATAATCTATCTTAATATAATTAGAACTTAGTGTTTTGTTTATTTTTGTAGGATAAGGGTGAAGATGCTATTTGAGTGAAAAATGAATTAAGCCTTAATCCAAATTTGAAAATTTAAATGAAAGAGCAATTTCAACACTAATCAATGATGAATCAAGTAGATTTGAGCTAAAATAGACATTTTGTTTTCTAGATTGGGATTAGATTATTGTGATCAAAGTGAAATCTAGAAAAAAATAGCTTGATGTGATCCTAGGCATGGGTATGCTCAATGCAAACTACAAATTGCAATTTTCAAACTTCAAATCTACAAGACAAAAATGTGTAAAAGTGCTTTAAAACCTTATCTTGGCCAACTATGGGTGAAAATTAATGAATTTATGATCTAGGGATCCACAGAATCATAATCGTAAGATTTCCACATTGGTTTCAATGGTTATAAATAGAGCCAAGATGTCAAGGAGCAAAGCATTCATATTCCAGCTTCTCAAATTTCTCTTTTTCATCCATTATTTAGTAGACCTAGGGTAGTTTTTCTTTAGCTACTAGTGGTAGAAATGGCCATTTTTGTCTAAGTCTTTATCTTGGTTAAAGGAAGTGGAAGCCCTTTTTGGAACTATGAAGATTGAGAGGTAGTCAGATCTTATAGGGAAGTATTTCATTTACTGTGTATCTAATTATTTTTCTATACTTCTATTTTATGATTATTTTCTATTAATTTTTAATATGCATGAATAGTTTATTGGTTGAAATAATCAATTTTTATGTTAAAGTTTGTATACATCAAAATTCAAATCTTTTAATCATTTGCAATAGTTAGGATTTTTAATTTACTGCATCAGGGATTGCTACTCTTTGAAAAAACATTCAAATAAATTAAATGCAATCATGGAAGTTGTGTTATCTTTCTTCGAACGTCTTTCTTTACTTAAAGCTACTGTTTAATTAAATTTTGGATCATATCAAAGGTTATTAAGTAAAAAGGGTTAATTAAATTACATGTTTTCGATTAACTAATCATAAGAAAAGAAGGATATTTAGTATCACATCGAATATATGATTGATGAAATAATTATTCTTATACCAATGATCAATAATAGTTCCAAGGGTGGTAGCAACCATAAACCAATGTTTGTTTTATTAGAAACTCTCATTTTATTACTTTCTTTATCTTCTTTATTCTAAAATTAATCAACCCCCTCCCCCTCTATTAATTATTTTCTTATGTAACGTTTGGAAAAAAAGAATTTGTCACAGGATTGACTCCTACTTCCTTCTATTACATTTTTTTAATTACAAGAATTTGGAAATTAATTTAGGTTATATACGACAGGGCCCCTATTTGGTTTTATTATTTTAGATGTTGTTTATTCAAACAATAACTTATTATTTGTTTACATCATCTAGTAATTCTAATAATTATGTAATTTTGTGACATACTAGACTATGTTATATTGGTCAAAATCGAATAGGTCAATTAGCAAACAAAGGCCTTTTAAGTGATTTACATCAATTAGATTTACCTATTTATGGACATTGTCGAGCTAGTAAAATGATGCGAAAGTCATTGAGAAAGGGATCACATGCTTCCTATCCATTGCAATTGATTCATTCATAAATTTATAGTCTAATGAAAGTAGGGGCATGTTATAGGGTTGTATACTTCATCACTTTTATAGATGACTATAATTAGTATGGTCACGTCTATTTGATTTCTTACAAATTGGAAGCATTAAATTATTTCCTAAAGTGTGAATTTAGTAAAGAATCAATTATATAAGAAGATAAAAGCAATAAGAACTAATCAAGGACAATAATACTTGTCTGATAAGTTCAAGATGTTGTGTGAAAAAAAAAATGAGTAGAAAGATATTTAACATTTCTATAAACCCCATAACAAAATAGTGTTGTAGAAAGATATAATAAAATGTTATTAAAAATGGTTAGGTCTATGATGGCATAAATAAATCTACCAATCACCTATTGGGGTGATGCATTACTTACAACCACTTATGTACTTAACCAAGTGCCCACAAAATTAGTTATAAACACTTCATATGAGTTATGAATAGAAAGAAAACCTAACGTGAAACATCTAAGGCCATGGAATTGTGTTGCCTATGTTTATGACCTCTCTTATAAATATAAAAAACTAGGCCTAAAAGGGAAGAAAGTATTTTTATAGATACTTTGAACACTTAAATAGGTATGCATTCATAGGTGAATGAGGTAATGACGGCGTAACTGAATTTGAATAATGAGATGTTACATTTTTAGAAAATGACTTTCCAAAGTATGGTGAAATAGGAAAAGACCTATTTCTATATGAAACTCTTGATCAAAATGATTCCATTACCAGGAATCATGAATAAGGACTTCTATTTGAGTGAGAATAGCCTAGAGATTGAAGATTTGTCCTAAGGAAAATTAAGATTGACCTATTAAAAATTTACCTATTGTATCTAATTCGGGTAGGGGTAACCAAGATGCTAATGAATTTATTTCTCATGACCATGTTTACGTAGAAGTAATTGTGGTATGATTCCCCGATGTTTTTTTGCAATAAAAGGAGAAATTCATAACATTATCCCACATGAAGATGATAAGCCAAGGAATGCATATGCGATTATTACTTGTCTTGGTAAATAAGAATGGATGCAATGAAAGAAAAAATGACTTCTTTAAGCTTGAACCATGTATGGGATTTAGTTAACCTTCCTAATGGGCCCAAAGCTATTAGCAACAAATGGGTTCTTAAAATAAAATAAAATGATGATGGGGATATCGAAAGATACAAAGCATGCCTCGTGGCAAAAAGGATACATACAATAGGGAGAAATAGATTATGACGAGATATTTTCACTTGTTGTGAGTTTTGCTCCAATTTGTCTAATTTTGGCTATGGCATCCAATTTCAATCTTGAACTACATCAAATAGATGTAAGATTTCTTTTTATAAATGAAGAATTATAAGAATAAATCAATATAGAACAACCTATATGTTTCATTGAGATAGGCCAATAATATAAAATGTGTCGGTTATTGAAATTGATTTATGATCTAGAGCATTCTTCAAGGCAACGGTATATATGTTTTCATAAGATAATCATTTCATATTATCTTCATACGCTTGATTAGGACCATTGTGTATAGATTAAGATAATTAAAGATAAATTTGTGATTTTATCTTTATATGTGAATGCCATTTTGATTGTTTGCAATGACTATAAGTTTGTTAAGCAAATTAAATTTCAATTTAAATTTGAGATGAAAGACATTTGTGAAGTTATATATAATCTTACGGTTAAGATTTTAAAAGATTGTTCAAAAACATTGATGTCACTTTTCAAACGACTTATATTCAAAAGATTTTAGAACAATTTTGTATGTAAGATAGCAAACTAATAGACAATAATATTATTAAAGAGGAAGGTCTTAGCAAGAAGTTTTGTCTATTTACCCCTCAAAGAAGGGAAAAATGAAGCAAATTCCCTATTATAATGTAGTTAGAAGTCTCATGTATAACATGAAGTGCATAAGGTTAGATGCTTATTACGTTGATGGAATGGTAAGTAGATATTAGTCAAACCTAGGACAAGCACATTGGAAACAAATAAAGAGACTATTGAGGTATCCAAAGGATACTATTGATTATGCATTGTGTTATCAAGGCAATGATATATGTGTATAAGCGTATAAAGATGCATACTCAAAATGAGATTTAGATGAGAGAAAATCTACCTTTGTATATATTTTCTTACTTAACAATGGTGTTATATCATGAAAAAGTAAGAAACAATCATGTGTTGCTTTATCCATAATGGAAGCTTAACTTATAGTATTTTCAATAGCAGTACAACAAGTGGTGTGGCTTAGACAATTCTTAGTTATTTTATGGGTCACTCAAAGCAATACTAACTACGACTATCAAACAACAATCGTTTACACTAAAAACCCCAAATTTCATTGCAAAAGTAAACATATAAATACCAAATAAATTTATATGAATGTTATAATTGCACAAGGAAAAGTGAACATGAAGTATTTATCTATAAGAGATGTGATGGCAGACCTAATGACAAAATCAAATTTTCGAGATATATGTATTGAGCATGTGAAGTCGTTAGGATTATATAGATGTTGAAATGTAATTGTAACGTGCACACACGGGATTGAAAGACTGAAAAGTTCAGATTCAAGGAAAGAAGAAGAGGATAAATTTGAATTAACTAAAATTAAATCCGATACACAGGGTTTCAATTTTACCTACTAGACCTCACGAAGAACTTGTCTCGAGTAACCTAGATAATGGGTAAAGAACAGACCAAGAAAGTTGTTTAGGATCAAAATCACGCCACAATCTGATTTAATTGATAAATGATGTTTAATTCCTAAGTTGAAAAGAACAAGAGAGGTTTCTCCTCTCAATATGGCCAGCGACACACGAGAATATAACTTAAAACAAGTTCAAAATAGAATAATAAAAAAAAACATGCCTAGGCCTGGTCTAATGCGCTCCCAAGTTTGATTATAGGTGTGCCTCTCCTCTTGGGATTAAGTGATGATGCATAGCCTAATACAATGGTCTTCAAGTCCCAAGTGAGTCCAATCCAAGGATTTGAGATAAATGAATCAATTTGGGTTGTGATTTAGATAGCTCTCCTCTAATAAGCTTGGTGCACTCTATCCTCTCCATAAATTGGCCCACATGCGCATAGAGAGCCCCTTTGAGTCTCTCGGTCCTAGCTCTGGACATAGGTCCAACTGTAATGACAAGCTCGCCCCAGTCACGCATGCCATCTCCATGGTGATCCTTACTCCTGCTCACATCAGTCCCTCCCTCCTTAAGAAGATTCGTCCTTGAATCTGAATCCATATCAAAAGGAGAAAGTTCAACAACATTAAAGGTAATAGAAACATTGTACTCACCTGGCAGATCAATGTTGTAGGCATTGTCATTGATTCGTTCCAACACTTGAAATGGACCATCACCCCTAAGATCTAACTTGGACTTCCTTTGGGCAGGAAACCGTTCCTTCATCAGATGCACCCAAACCTAATCACCAGGTTGAAAAGTCACTAACTTTCTCCCCTTGTTGGCTTGCTTTGAATACACCCTATTTCTAAGCTCAATGTGATGTCTGGCCTTCGTATGCAAGTCTCTAACCATCTCGGCTTTCCTCTTTCCATTTGTACTAGACAACTTATGCAAGGGTAATGACACCAAATCCAAGACAGCCAAAGGATTAAAATCATATACAAGCTCAAAAGGTGAATAACCTGTGGTGGGATGCACACATCTATTATATGCAAACTCAATAAATGGCAAACAATCACCCCAAGTTTTCAAATTTTTACTAATTATAGCACGCATCAAGGTACCTAAGGTTCTATTAACAACCTCAGTCTGTCCATCTGTTTGTGGATAACAAGTAGTAGAATAAAGCAATTTAATACCCAACTTTCTCCACAGAACACGCCAAAACTGGCTTAAAAATTTAACATCTCTATCCGAAACAATAGACCTAGGAATACCATGCAATCTAACAATATCCCTAAAGAATAAATCAACAACATACACAGCATCATCAGTCTTATGGCATGCAATGAAATGCGCCATCTTATTAAATCGATCAATAACAACAAAGATACTGTCATACCCTTTTTTTGTTCTAGGCAGTCCTAAAACAAAATCCATAGAAATATCAACCCAAGGTTCAGTAGGAACAAGTAAAGGGGTATACAATCCGTGGGGTTTAACAGTAGATTTTGCCTATCTACATGTAATTCATTTGGCATATACACGCTCAACATCCCTACGTATACCAAGACAAAAGAAATGTTCATGCAAAATGTCCAGTGGCTTAGCAACCCCAAAATGACCCATCAATCAACCACTATGGGCCTCGTGCACAAACAAAGCACGTAAAGAACAATTAGGCACACACAGCTGATTACCACGATACAAATATCCATTATGCCTATAAAATTTTTGGAATGCAACATGCTCACAAGCAGCATCCACATTAGCTAAATCATCATCAGAAGTATACATGTCCTTAAGCTGCTCAAATCCTAATAATTTAGAACTAAGAGTAGAAATTAAGGAATGCCTCCTAGATAAAGTATCAGCCACCACATTTTCCTTCCCTTGCTTGTAATGTAACGCATACAAAAATGTCTCCAGAAACTCCACCCAAGTGGCATGTCTCTTGTTCAGCTTACCTTGTCCCTTCAAGTGCTTTAGGGGCTCATGATCCGTCCAAATGACAAACTCTCTAGGTTGAAGGCAATGTTGCCACACCTCCAATGCTCTCACCACAGCATAAAGTTCCTTGTCATAAGTCAAATAGTTGAGTTGTGCACCACTCATATTTTCACTAAAATAAGATACTAGTTTGTTTTCCAACAAAAGCACAACACCTATACCAATACCAGAAGCATCACATTCAACCTCAAAAGCTTTCTCAAAGTCAGGTAAACATAAAATAAGATCAACCTCAACTCCCTTAGAACTGACTACAAACCCCATGAATACAGGCCTATCAATGCAAAAAGTACACTTCTTAAGGTTCACATATAGTTTCTCCTGTCTCAATACATCCAAAACAAATCTCACGTGCATGACATGCTCATCAAGATTAGTGCTATATATCAAAATGTTATCAAAGTAAACAACCACGAATTTTCCAAGAAATACACTCAACACATGATTCATCAACATCATAGAAGTGCTGGGTGCATTAGTTAAACCAAATGGCATAACTAACCACTCATACAACCCATATTTAGTTTTGAAAGCAGTTTTTCATTCATCTCCTGGTTTCATTCTAATCTAGTGGTATCCACTTTTCAAGTCAATTTATGTAAAGATACATGTACCATGCAATTGTCAAGCATATCATCTAACTTAGGGATAGGGTAGCGATACTTTACAGTGATTTTGTTAATAGCTCTGCAATCTATACACATCCTCCAGGTTCCATCTTTCTTAGGCACCAGCAACACAGGCACCACACACGGGCTTAAGCTCTCCCTTACATGTCTCTTTTCTAGTAACTCATCCACCTACTTTTGAAGCTCCTTTGTCTCCTCAGGATTACTCCTATAAGTTGGGTGGTTTGGAACTTGAGCTCTGGGCATAAAATCAATTTAGTGCTTGATGCCTCTCAAGGGTGGCAATCCCTTAGGCATCTCCTCAGGAAAGAAATCTAAATAATCCTGCAAAAGAGAAGTAAAAACACTAGGCAAAGCATCAAGAGGGTTAGTGTCATAAACTAAACACTCTCTGTATCTCACCACTACTAGTGCTCTCTTCTCCCTAGTTACTCTCCTCAAGTCTTTTCCTTTAGCAAACAAGCTCACTTTTCTCTCTTTCTTTTCTTTCTTCTTTTCTCTTTCTGAGCTCTTCTCTTCTGCACATCCCAATTTCTTTTCCTCACTTATGCAACCACTCACCATTAGGCCAAACTCATTTTTCTTTTGGGCCTCTTTTCTCTCTTCACTTTTTTTGTTATCACAACTCGAATCCTCCTCACTTTTACTTCCTTTTATCTGGTTTAGGTGCAATTCATGAGGTGATAAAGGTAGTAGAATGAAATTCCTACCCTTAAACTTAAAGGAGTACCTATTGGTATACCCATCATGTGCTACCCTCCTGTCAAACTGTTAAGGTCTCTCAAGTAACGTATGATCAGCCTCCATTGGTACCACATCACACAACACCTTATCCTCATATCTCCCTACTGAAAATGGCACTACAACATATCTAGTCACCTTCACACTAGCACTATCATTGAACCATTGTAAATTGTATGGTTGTGGATGTTTCCTGCATGTCAAACCCAATTTATGTACCATAGTCCAACTAGTTGCATTAGTGCAACTACCTTATCAATGATCAAATTACATGCTTTCTCACCAACTAAACACCTCGTATGGAAAAGATTCTCTCTCTGATCTACAACCTTGTCTGTGGCCCTAGCACTCAATACCCTCCTAATTACTAGTGCTTCCCCTATAACAGCTCTCTCAAAGCAACTATCATCCTTAAAATCATTATCAACAACAAGCTTAGATTCACTACCACTATCCTCCAAATCAATAATCCCATTATCCCTCATAATCATGATTTTCTTATTTGGACATTAAGATGTAATATGGTCAGTACCTAAACACCTAAAATAGTTAATGCTAGAATGCTTACTAGAAGAAGCTTGGGTGTTAGGTGTACCTTTAGGGTCAAATCCTACATTCATCCTTTTGGGTGTCTCCTTGAAATCCAGCCACTTCTCCTCTCTCTTGGGCCATTTTGAACTTCATGATTAGCTAAAATTCGCCCCACTTCTTGCTGCCACTCTAGCTTTAATTTGTTTCTCCACCTTCATGGCCATGTTCACCATGTCCTCAATCTCTAAGTAGTGCTGCAACTCCACAACATTGGCTATTTCCCTATTAAGTCCACTAAAAAATCTGGCCATTGTAGCCTTTGGGTCCTCCTCTATGTTGGCTCGGATCATAGCCACCTTCATCTCCTTATGGTAGTCTTCCACTGATTTAGACCCCCAAGTGAGTCTCTGAAGTTTCTGGTGCATCTCCCTGTAATAGTAAGAAGGCACAAACCGCTTCCTCATGCATGCCTTCATATCGTCCCAAGTAGTAATTGGCATCTCTCCATTTCTCCTCCTAGATGTCACCAACTGATCCCACCATATTAGTGCATAATTTGTAAATTCAATAGTGGCTAGCTTTACCTTTTTATCTTTAGAAAAATTGTGGCACTCAAAACCAAGTCCACCTTCCTTTCCCACTCCAAGTAAGCCTCTGCTCCATCCCTTCCCTTAAAGGCTGGGATCTGCATCTTAATGGATTTAAGGTCTCCATCTCTCCGGTTAAATGGCTTAATTCTTTGAGCTCTCCTAGGTCTGCCTACCTCAAACTCCTCCTCCTCCTCAAAGTCATCTCCTTTGGCTCATACCGAGGTGGTGGTTGCTGCTGGCGTACACCTGCACACCTCCCCTAAGGTTTCTCGTATCTCCCTTGTCTGAGCTCATCCATCTGTCCCCTAATCTCAGTTAAGGCTAGATTGAACCTCTCAAATTGTTACTGCATGGCTCTCAAAGTGAAAGCGATATTTGCATCTCCCCCTTGGTTGTCATCATTAGTAACTCCCTGTGACATTGTAGATAATATGATATACCTATAAAACAAGGTTAGTAATAAACAACCTCACACGCTCCCTTACGTGTTTCACTCAAATGATGTCACTCCCCTCGTGTTTAAGTCATGGCAATGACTCCTTCAAATAAGCTCACACACTCTTTCCTTTTACTACTCAATCCCCTATGAAATTCAAATCACCACACAGAACCAATTCTTAACTGATCAAAAGAATCAAAAGGGTGTGAAAATTTTGAATTAACTAGTAAGTACAAGTATGACGAAACAAAAAAACAAAAAAAATCAGATTTTTTAGATTTTTCTTAACTTTTTCTCGATTTTTGATTTTTTGAAACTTTTTTTGAATTTTTCAGACTTTTTTTAAATATAGGACAAAATTTTTAACAAAAAAAAACCAAGAAGAATAATTGAAAACCTAGCCAAATTAAGAACAAGAAGAAATATTGAAACTCTAGGCCGAAAGTTAATTCTCACCTGAATTGATGAACTAAAGATAATTGGATGGTGATGGGCAGCGGTTTCTTGAATTCCGATGAAGTTGAATAAGAATTCTCCTCTACACCAATTATCTGATACCAACTAAGGTGGATACACGGGATTGAAAGATTGAAAAGTTCGGATTCAAGGAAAGAAGAAGATGATAGATTTGAATGAACTAAAATTAAATTTGATACGCAAGGTTTCAAATTTACCTACTAGACCTCACAAAGAACTTGCCTCGAGCAACCTAGATAACGGGTAAAGAACAAACCAAGAAAGTTGTTTACGGTCAAAATCATGCCACAATTTGATTTAGTTAATAAGTGATGTTTAATTCCTAAGTTGAAAAGAACAAGAGGGGTTTCTCCTCTCAATATGACCGGCAGCACACAAGAAAATAATATGACCAAAAGTTGTCTTTCCCTAGCCTTAAAGACGGTATTTATACCTAGGTCAAATAATGAAAGAATTGGGCTAAATAATACATGGAAGCCCAAAATAAATATAACTTAAAACAAGTTCAAAATAGAATAATAAAAAACACGCCAAGGCCTGCTCCAACGCGCTCTTAAGTCTGATCATAGGTGCTCCTCTCCTCTTGGGCTTAAGTGATGATGCACAGCCCAATACAATGGTCTTAAGTCCCAAGTGGGTCCAATCCAAGGATTTGAGATAAATGAATCAATTTGGGATGTGATTCAAATAGCTCTCTTCCAATAAGCTTGGTGCATTCCATCCTCTCTGTAAATTGGCCCACATGCGCATAGAGAGCCTACTTGAGTCTCTCAGTCCTAGCTCTGGATATAGGTTCAACTAGAATGATAAGCTCGCCCCCGTCACACACGCCATCTCAATGGTGATCCTTACTCTTGCTCCATCAAATTGGTTAACATTTCCTCATTTATGTTTATTCAATATATCGTCATGTTTTGAGTTGACAATGTTTTTTAATTAATAAACATTATTTAATATTCGATTTTGAAATATTTTTGCTTTATATGACATATTTTTGTATGAATCAAATATTATTTTAGGTAGATAAAAGATTGGTCTTTTCAAAAGGGCAATCGACTCGAGTATTTGTGATGACTGGAGATGAGGTAAGTTTTAAGTTTATTATCAAGGTGATAATTGAGAGTTAAAGTAAGAAACTTAAACAATGAAAGCCAATTTAAATGATAAGTCAAAAGAAATTTGGTTTGAAGTAATTATATGGTCACCATATCTATCTTGAATTATTATATGAGAGTTCATAAAGATAAAGTTAAAAGTAGACAAGTGAACTTAGGTTATATATAGTAAGTATGTATGAACAAACATTTTTATGTTATTGTATTTATAAAAGACATACACTCTAAATTAATAGGAGTTAATACCATATATGCAAAAATGATCTTAAAAGGGATTAATGTATGTCATAAGATCTCAACTTACATTGTGTGAGACTCTGAAGGTTAAATGAACCTCATAAAATACCCTTAGAACTCTTGTCTAATTCTTAAAGATTAAATTTAAGGTTTTATACTTTAGAATATTACTAGAAGATTATGTCTGATACGATCTTATAGGACAACTCTACAAAAGCATCTTAAATTAAATTCAAGAGAATTTGGAATATATGAAGGTCATTCTGATTAGTAACTCGCATAAGAAAAATTTTGTATTTAAAAGTGACCAATGACTCTTAGTAAGAGAATTGAGTACATTTATGATATGATAAAATAAAAGAGATCAAAGGAGATTAAAATGTGAGATATGACATAGGATATAGCATACAAAATCCACTCAAAGATCGGTTCATTAAACAATAACATGCAAAAATATTAGTACCTAAACTTATCATGTGTAAGTAAGAAATGATAATAAAAGGACATACTTATAAATTTAATATGTGACCTTTTAGTTGTTAATTGTTAAAGAACTATTAATATTGATATTGTCTATAAATATGAGGTAATGATCGATTAGACAATTGATAATCATCATATAAAAGACACAAATACAGAATAATTTGTACAAACAAAAATAAAGATTTTTTAGTCCTTTAATTAGTGGAATACAATCAATTCTAAATAAATGGGTTTGATTAATGATATATATAATTTGATAATTCCTTTGTCTATCCATATGTTATATATTTTCCTTTACTTTGTTTTATCTTTAGTTAATGAAGTTTGATTATAATGCTTATTAAAGTTTTGTATATTCTCTCTTGACACTCCTACTCTTCCATCGACACTAATCTTGTGTTAAAATATTTCTCCACCAATGTTTGCATGCTCGGTGGCATCCTAACCCTTCCCACCCTTCCCAATCAATACCATCGTTGCTATTTTTCATGTCTTCTATACAACATAGTCTTTGGTAGGAGCAATGGTTGATGTGAAATCCCATTGCTATGTGAAATTGGGTTATGCAATTTGACAAAGGAAGATCAAAAAGTGCTAGTTGTTGGTTTATGTCCTATAGCCAATCGCTTTGGTTGTAGTTTAGTGACAAAATAATTTAAAGGCATTCTTTATCTTGTACATGTTTAGATGTATATGATAAAGTCTATAGATAATTATACATTGCAAATGAAGTTATAATGAGTTTATAATTATAAAATTCTTATTGCATTTATGTATTATCCCCAAATTGTTCCTAATCATTTTTCTATTAATACCAGACATTAATAGAAGACTAGCACGCGTTATGTTTTTCCTTATAAAGGAAGTATTCGATCTCATAGGCTAAAGTATAGAGAGATTTAAACAAAAATCTAAGTGCTAGTTAGAGAACAAGTTCACTGAACTGACCCGATATAAGAAATGCATATGGAACATTAATTGTATGCCTATGGAAATTCTCATTGTAATAATTATATAGGTGATCCTTTGACTTGAGGTATCCAAAGTTATCTTGTATAGGGATTGCTATATTTTGATACTACTTATAACCTATTCTAATCATAAGTCATCCAGTTGGTGTTCATTGGATGTAGTATGAATTATATGGAGGTAGTTGAATGACCAAGATAGGATTCATAACCTTAAAGTACCAGGGAGAATGTTCTTTTGTTCTCAATTAGTATTGATTCAGGAAATCTTTGGCCAAGGTGGAATGACATTCTGAAATACTTTACTAATGTCATTAATTAATTTAATAGTTAATGACAGAGAATTAATATTATTGGACTTAAAATAGGCAGACATTAATTTTATGCTCTATGTCTAATCGAAACATTATATGATGAAATGATTGAATTATACAGAGAAATAATCCATAGAAAGGTTAGTCAAAATCAATTTGACATTCCTAAATATTTGGTGGTCGTGAAGTATTACTAGACGTCAATCTTGATCTATGATTATAAATTATTTAATTGGAGAATTAATGATAATTAAAAGGAGTTTTAATTTATCTAATTCTTATTATGAATTAGAATTAGAATTTATAATCATTGCCAACATATTTAAGAACCTAATAGGTCTCACATAAAGAATGAGTTGAAGAGATCAAATATATTTTAATGCCTGTTTGGATGGACTTATATTAGTAGAGCTTTTGTTAGAAGAGCTTTTGTCAGTAGAACTTTTCTAAGATGAGCTTTTCTAAGAAACCAGTTGATTGTTTGGCTGTCATTTTAAAAAGAGATTTTTTGAAAGAGCTTCATATAATAGACTAGTTGGCAACATAAAATAAAAATCACTTTTAATTGTAACTATATTTTATTTTGTAATAAAAATTATTTATGCATATAAATATTATTTAAAATATATTAAATAATATGCAAAGCACAATATATTAATTATTATCTAATTTTAAACTATATGGGAATGTTTCGTTTCTCTTATGTTTCATGTACTACTATAAATGATCACATCACTAGTTTTAATCAGTTA
>JANIHZ010000209.1:27225736-27237586 GCA_027478365.1 Erythroxylum rufum | reverse complement strand
TATTAATAGGTATTATTAGTGTATTTTTTATTTCAATAAAGTATTTTATTTTATACTATATTTTTTTTTACTTATTTTCATAATTTTTACTTCTTATTTATTATGTTTCGGTTTTATAATAGTTTAATACCAGTTGAACCTTTAAACCTTTATTTTTAATTAAAGTGAAAAATAGACAAAGTTACAAAACAAGTCTGCGGAAATAGATCCCCGACTGATCCTCTATCAAGAGACGTTGACATCCTATAGGTGTAGTAGCAAAAGTTGTGACACCGACATGATAATGTTCTGCGTGAGTAGCAAGCCAGTCAACGCATTTGTTGCTCTCTTGGTAAATGTGGCAATGAATAACAGTTCAGTTCCGCGTGAAAAGTTCGTGGATACTCGTGACAATAGGGTGGAGGGCTGTGGAGCGGATGTCCGAGGATGAGATGATATGGTGCACCGTGGTAGAGTCCACCTCTAGTTCCAGACGTCGGAAGCCTAGGTCCCAGGCTAGCGATAGTCCTGTAAACACTCCCCAGAGTTCAACAGATGTATCACACCAACCTAGGTTCTGTGAGAATCCGCCAAGCCAGTTATCGTCATGATCGCGTAATACGCCACCTACTATAGCTGAGCACCGAGGGCAACTACTGTCGCCTTCAGTGTTCAGTTTTACCCATCCTAGAGGCGGTTTGGTTCAACCTATGAGTCGCTGTTGCCGGGGAGGGGATCCGGTAGTGGCCCTGCGTTGCCACTCAGAAGCCTGGTGGATTTGATCTGCAAAAGACAAAATGAGACAAATAGGTAAAGAATGCCAAGTGAAATGCTCATAAAAAAGAGATCGGTTTCGTCACGTCCAGAGGATCGTGCCAAAAATAATCACCCAATCGTGACCTAAAACACGTCGGTGGTGGTGGAGGTTGTGCAGGAGCCATTGTCGGTCTGGCATATTGAAGAAGTCGGTATTGGTGAGGTCCACCGGTAAAGTAGCCCACACTTGTTGAGCGTTGATGCAGTCCCGACTAACGTGAAGAGAAGATTCTTCGAGATGGCTCTTTGACCAGTTTAATATCTGGTTTGATTTTTAAAACATTACAAAATACTTGGACTTCACTATTACTAATAACCTTAACCAATGCAAGCTATACCATATACTTTAGGTGATACTTTGATTTATTATACTTTTATTTCCCTGAACATCATAAGAATATAGAACTCAATACTTGGAAAATTCATCTAGCTTTGTTCTACCTCATTTTTTTTAATTGATCTAAATTGAGTGAAGGGTTAAAGGCCAATAAAGTTATTTAATTATGGTAAAGTTAGTTGAGTCTTTGTTGTTTGGCATTTAAAGAAAAATGATACATTCATTTATTTACTTATAAAAAGAGGTTAAAAAACCTAAATTAAAAGGATCACCGGAGCCTTTCTTAAATTATATAGATCTTATTCATAATTGTTACATCAAATTATAGTGAGCAAATATGGTAGGTTATGAATTTATATGCTCATCCAATGTAAAAATAGTAAAACTTTATTTTGATGAAAATGGGGATTTAAAACTTAATTAATTTTTTCTCGCCACACGACACCGTTTGCAAAGAAGGACATTGGTGACAAACCAAATAATCTCGATGTCATATTTGCTCGATATTTATATTTTGAATCCAAAGCGTCACTGGTAGGTCAATTTAGCTCTCTCACAATCAAATCAAAGGCCTCGTCCTCGACTTTGATATACCCAATCAAAGACATCGCTCTATCTGTGCGCTTCGACTTACTGTAACCCTAACATCACCTCAGTGAGCACACGGTCGCGTCTCCTCTTTGACGATTATTCCCAAAGTTTATCTAATACAGAGGGCTGCTCGTCTGACGCCGTCGCACAAGTCGCCACTGAGGTCGTCGTAGGCGGCTATTCATCGACGTTGTGAATCTCTGACGGATCACTTCGTTAACGTGCGAATCCTTCTCTTTCTTTTGCTCTTTCTGTGGCATGTACCTATATTGAAACGTTATTGTCGGTTTTAGGGTTTTTGAGTTACTCAGTACTCATTTTGTTCTTCTATCAACGAAAATTTGAGACTTTGTTGCATTGATTCTTTTTTGCTTTTTAGCTGTTTATGTGATCTAATGCTTGTGGACCTTGGTGGTACAGTTGGATCGGTTGTGATTGAACCTGATTGCCATTTTGTTGAGTCGTTTTAGTGTTTTCTTTTATATCTTTGCTGTTCATTTGTGCTATTAATGGATGATTAAATGGGGTTATTTGTTGTAATATGAAGTAAGGGTATATGAGTCAGCTATATAAGAGCTTCAAATAGAAGCCAAAAGGACACGGGGAGATGTGCTGATGTGCGCAGCCGTTTCTGTTGGTTTTACCAATATCTTCATATTTGGTTCTTTGGTCTGGGTATCTAGATTAAAGGATCTGCAGGATCACTGCTTATTATAAGAATCTTGCATCTATCAAATTGCATGTTCTTTAGTGAAGGGGTCTTTGTTAAGGTATACTAAAGTTTGTCATCTTTGCTCACTTTGTGTAGTCCACAAACCTTTTGTTCTTAGAGATGGGCAGCAGTCCGGCACCATTTTCAGATATTGGCAAAAGAGCCAAAGGTATGTTTAAGCAAAGTAGTTTAAAGGAGAGTAATTTTCTCGCAATTTATTTCCCATGATTGCAGCACCTTTTTGTGTGCCAGTTTCATGACATGTTGATATTTTAATATATGCAATCACTTAATAATATACAAGTGCCTTCTGTTAGTGATATCAGAAATTTGGTCAGATGAAGTGTGCAATTGAGTGAAGTAGTTTTCTTGGATTTGGTGATAGTGGTGTAACTATCACAAGCATGTGTTTGTTATATGATTAAGCTGGTGATGGATCATTTACCTTGCATCAAACTGGTAATGCCACATGTGGAAATGACTTGGTTGTTTTGGAACTTTCTACATGTCTGCAATTAGAGATTCATCATACATATGATTGCAATTTTATGATGAGGTAGAAATATTATAGTTCAAGGAATTGATCATTCATGAGACATACTTGAGCAGAATTCTGTAGGTGATGTGGGATTTTATTGTTCAAAATAATACGTATTGAATCGTCTGGGAACAGAGCTTCAAGCCAAATATTGTCTTGCTTTTTAGATGCTTTTAAGGACTTTTCCAGTGCCTTCTTATTTTTCGAAAGAGGATCGTTAAAAGCCTAAATTAGTTGTTTTCCCTTCTTTCATGTGTTAGGTTGTAATTATAAAGCCAACTTAGTGACAAATTTGTTTACCTCATGCAGATCTCTTGACAAAAGATTACAACTTTGACCACAAGTTCACCTTGTCAATGTCCAGGCCCACTGGATTGGTAGTGTTCGATTCCTTTTTTGTGATTTGGTTGCAAATTTTTGCCCCTTATTCTAAGATAGTATTCATGTTCTTTAACTTTGTGGTTTACTTCAGAATTGGCTCCAAGAGGATATAATGTTTTTAAGTTATTAAACACACATGTGCTATAGCTATGATCAATTGAATTATATGTTTTTCTTAATTTTTGAGTAGTTGTAACAAACTACCCTAGTATTGATGTCAAAGTTTATTTATTGCTTAAATGTTGCTTTCATGTTTTTGTCCATATTTATGAACAGCATTTAGGTTTTTGACAATCAAGTAATGATATCTGAGTTAAATTTTGCATTTCAGGGACTTACAGCTACAGGATTGAAGAAGGATGAATTTTTTTTTGGTGACATTAATACCCTGTACCACAGTGGAAATACTATTGTGGATGTGAAAGTTGATACCTATTCTAATGTAAGAAGCAGATTTTAGCCAAACCAGCATGTATATAGTTTTTTTAATTGCTGTTTAGTGCAAACATCTAGTATGACTTTCTGGATGTGCAGATTCATGTTTGCATTATTTGCACTTGGCATGCATACACATTTTATGCCGGCTTATTTACAATTGTACCTCTGTGCAGGTGTCTACCAAAGTCACTGTGAATAATATTTTTCCTTCCACAAAAGCGGCAATAAGCTTCAAAGTGCCTGATCACAAGTCTGGCAAGGTCAGTGCAATTAGAATGTGGGCAATGTGTAATGATCATGCTGCATAGACTATAAGTTTGTGGTCATGGTAGAAAGGTTATGCACAAGTTGTCAGATAAAATTGCTACTATTTCAAATGTCAGAAATACTTGCAAAATGGTGGTTATTCGGAAATAACTGTAGGCCTGCCATGTGAAATTATCTGACTTTTCTTTTAATTGTCTCAGCTGGATCTGCAGTACCTTCATCATCATGCGGCCATTGATTCTAGCATTGGCCTGAATCCAACACCTCTCCTGGAACTTTCAGCAGCAATTGGTAGCAAAGAGCTCTCTTTGGGTGGTGAAGTTGGATTTGATACAACGTCTGCATCATTCACAAAGTACAATGCTGGAATTGGTTTGAACAAACCAGATTTCTCTGCTGCTCTTTTACTGTAAGCGTGCATTAAAACTGTCTTATGAAATGTTCTTTCATAAATAACCCTGTTAACTTGTGTTGTGTAACACGTCTGTTAAGAAGGATTTGAAATTTTTTTGGCTTTGCCCAAATTCTTGTTTGATTTGGAAGCCCTATGATATATACAGGATTATTGCATGATTACATTCCACACAATAACTGTTACTTGTGTCACTATCTCTAGTGATATGTTGTAGTCACAGGCTGAGCTGCTTTGTCATTAAGCAATGTCTGTTTTGGCATTTCATGGCCATTGTTATCAGATCTCTGCGGTGTGCTGTGACCAGTTAAATTATTCTGTTCAATCACTTGGAAACAATTTGCATTCCACATAAATAAATGAAAATTTCAGAGATTACCAGCAGTTTTTTTACAGTTTCTTTGATCTATTTCTTTCGGCTTTTAGTGCAATGTATATATCCCACTAGTGGTCAATTATATCATGGTATGTGCAGTTCCAGCATCCATATGACAATTAGGAAACTTGCAAGTATTATACAGTATGAGGGCTTGTGCTTATTGAAGTGAGATTGTGTTTGATTCAGAATCAAACTAAGCTGTAGAAACTCCTGAAATAAGAAAATAAGGGATATTCAGCTAATCGCGATTCTCCCAATTACAATTTATTTGGATACTTCAGTCAAGCACCCCATTTCACTTGAGAGGTTAATGATGGGAGAGTAGGGGGCATTTTCTCTTCACATTGTTTGTGAAACATTAGGACATTACCATTTGATTGAGGTAGAACTTGGTAAGACAGGCAGTTTTAAGTGCTGGTTATTGTTGACATGGAAATGCTTAAACCGACCAAGTCATAATTTGTTTATCTGAATTTCGTTTATAGCTCTATTTTGTACTGTATCTGAAGATTTGTCAACACTAAATTGGTAACCTCTTTGGTGTTAGGACGGACAAAGGGCAGGCCCTGAAGGCATCGTACGTTCATTTTGTGAATCCTGTCCATTCAGTTGCTGCCGAACTAACTCATAGGTTTTCTACCTATGAAAATAGTTTCACCATTGGAAGCTCTCATGCATTGGACCCGTTGACAGTGGTGAAGACGCGGTTTTCTGACAACGGTAGGGTTTCCATGCTCTGCCAACATGAATGGAGGCCGAAGTCTTTAATAACTGTTTCAGCAGAGTACGACTCCAAGACCATCAATGCTATGGCTCCCAAGTTGGGTCTTGCACTTGCACTCAAGCCTTGACCTGTGAAATCTCCTTGATCATGTGGGGCGACTTGAATTGAACACATTGATCTTGGTATAATTTTTTCATAACGTTGGGAGGGTGTTAAACCTTTACCCAAGAATTTACAAAAACTAGAATATGAGTTGGGGAATTGGACCCGGTTTTGGAAATGATCACATTTACAGCATTTGAATTTTTTGTTTGCTGTTTTCCAGTTGTTTTGGCCACATGATCTGCAGACACTTCAGCTCTAAGTACATGCTGTGTGAAATAGCCCTTTTTTCTTTTGTATACCTAATAATATCTGACTAAAAATGTCCTATTCCTCGTTCCTTCTCTGATGATGATCCTTAAAGTCAAAAATGTATACAAAAGAATTCAAAAAAAAATATCCAACTGAAAATTTAACAGGAGATAATAGTCAATACACTAAAGTTGGGTGTGGTGGTGAGGCGTCGTTAGGTTGTCAGTGAAACGACGACGTTAAATTTGAATGGGAACAGAGAATAGGTGCTCCCGAACCGAAGCCAATACTTGCACAAAGCATAGTCACCGTAACACTAACACAGCGTCTCTCTCTCTCTCTCTGGTCTCTTCAAATAAAATTTCCACCACGTTTCCGGGAAAGCCCGCAACGAAAGTAAAAGAAAACCTTCGTTCCCGATAAAATCAAAATGTCGCAAAGCGACACAATCCCTCTCCACACGTCGTCTCAGTCAGACATAGACGAGATCGAGAACCTCATCAACGACAGCGTCCAGTCGGGCCCCGCCACCGTTCAGCCCGCGCGCCCTCCGAGTCCGCCGCGAATCCCGGTATCTACGTCACCGTTCATTCCCTCTAATCTCCCTCCGCTTCCTCCGACAAGTCAGAAGCTTCCACCGGTTCCGGTTCCGCCTCCGCTTCCGCCTCCGGGTACTTCAAACGGATCCATTGGATCAAGCGGGTTCGGATCTCCACCGAATACGTTGACGGAGCCTGTTTGGGACACGGTGAAGAGAGACCTGTCTAGGATCGTGAGCAATTTGAAGCTTGTGGTATTCCCCAACCCGTACCGAGAGGATCCGGGAAAGGCTTTGAGAGATTGGGATCTGTGGGGTCCGTTCTTCTTCCTTCTGTTTCTAGGCCTTACTCTCTCCTGGTCTGCTTCCGTCAAAAAGGTTAGCCTTTTGCTTTGTTTTGTGCACTACGTTGTCTTTTCGGCTCTAAGGGTTGTAGTTTAACATGCTTACATAGTATAAAGGTAGAGCTTCTACAGAGTGCAAGCAATCTTCGGCTTAAAATGTTCGATTTTGTGTCTGATCATGGTGTATGTTGTGAAGGCAATATTTATACCTGTTTGAATGAATGAAATCTGGGCACTATTTTAGAAATATGAACAAAGGAAATAACATGCTTAGTTTAATTACTGAATTTGCTTGAGAACAAATCCCCAGATCGTGTGAACTGAACGGTGAAAATTGTTATGGGGACCTGTTCCTCGTTCAGATGTTATTTACAGAGTTTAAGCAATGCTTCTTCAAGCTGGTATAATAATACCATAACTATATTCAATGCTAAAGTTGGATAATTTCTCAAACTTTCACGACTCATTCGTTTGCATCTTTCTTGTATAATATTTGTTTCAGCATTCGTTCCTCTAAATTCTTATAAGGTCGAATATGCTACCCAGTTGAGCACTTTCATTCGTTCCAGATCTATATGAGCGTGGACATATTCCACTTTTAAGAATTTGATTGATTCTTCTACACTCTCTGTTCATATTTTCTATTTTGCTACCTTTGTCAAGCTTATCCATTTGAAGTTTGAATTGATTGTTTGCGTTTAAAGAAATTTAGTTAACTGTATTCAGTTTATCAATTTTCTTCTCTGCTTTTTCAGTCTGAGGTGTTTGCTGTAGCATTTGGACTTCTTGCTGCTGGTGCTGTAATCTTGACATTGAATGTTCTTCTATTGGTAATACTCTCTATCTTCCCTGTGCGTGTGTGAACCGGGCTAAGTTAATCTTTAGGTATAGGTTAGTATCATTATGAAGGATTTGATAGTCTGAACATCTTTAGTCCCACTTGCTCTTCAGAATGGAAATAATTAATCCAACAAGATTAGATTTTACTACTATGGTCCTTGGAGCATAGTGAAGATATTACTAAGTCGTTTCCCTTCTTATGTTACTTCAGGGTGGACATATTATCTTTTTCCAGAGTCTGAGCCTGCTTGGGTATTGTCTCTTTCCCCTAGACATTGGTGCCCTTATCTGCTTATTGCAGGATAACGTGGTTCTGAAAGTGGTAGTAGTGTGCTTAACATTGGCTTGGAGCTCCTGGGCTGCTTACCCTTTCATGAGCTCAGCAATCAATCCCAGAAGAAAGGCCCTTGCACTCTACCCTGTTTTTCTGATGTATGTATCTGTTGGTTTTCTCATCATTGCCATTAATTAGCACATCCTCTAACATCATTATGGAGTTGGGATAAGTAATTGAAACTGACATGCAGTATATAAGAATTTTTTCGATGGTTAGGATTCGTTATTCTTTTCCTTTTCATGTTACTGTTTTCTTTTTCTTTTGACCATTTTTGGGACAATATGTTTGAAACACAATCTGCCAATGTTATACGAGTATGAAACTTTATTATGCCTCTATTTCTTCATGGCCTTTCTGAAAGGGGGGAGTTGGGATTTAAGCTAGGATATGAACTAACTGAATATTTACGCATCGGCAATGGATTGGTCTTGTTAACATTTTATGACATCAATTTCTTAACACGTCCTGGTCATCTTTATATCAGCTTGGATAAGCAAGTATCCAGTTTCAGAACGAGTCACACTCTATGTTACTGTAAAAGAAACCTTGGATGAAGTATGGTTTGTAAAGCTGAAAGGTGATATCTTAAACCTCGTGTTTTGTCAAGCATACAGTAGGACTCCGTAAGAAACTTGCAAGAAGTAGAAATTGTCTAAACGAGCGACGAAGTTGCAACTTGATACAATACCGTCTTTGGCATTCCTGATGGGGTTTGGGGCCGTTCCCCATTTTTCTCCACTTATTAGCGAGCAAAAGGGAATCCAACTAATCAACTAGATCAGAAAATTTAGAATGTCAAGATGAAAATCAGGAACACAATATGCTGGCAAACTAATGTGGCTCGTTCTCTCGCTACCTGCTTAAGATGATGACAGCGATTTAAATAATGAAACTCATTCCATTCCTTCTGCGAGGATCGAAGCGAGGTGATTGCAACTAGCACAGACCCTAATGACAAATTAAAAGGAATATACGAAAAAGATCAAAGAGATAGCCCAGAATTATTCTTGAGTTACATTATTTGTTTACGATTGTGGGCTTGAACATACTTTGGGTAGCTTTAGAAAGCACATTCAACATTTCATATGAAAAGAGCAATGAGGTATTTAGATGAATTCTTAATGCGGGAAATCACTTGCAAAAAGTCATGTTTGTAACATCTGCACTAGACAGAAGTCGCGAACTTAGCTTTTGTCAGCAAGCGATAATGTTTAAGAGCTTATCAATAATTAATGTCACAGCCTTGTTTGTAGGTTTTCGGCTGCATAATTTGACCGTAGTTTTCATGTCATAATCATTTGGTTAACCCCAACAAATAACCAATCCAAAGCAATCTCGAAGGTCGTCAATTACTTCAATGATTTTGGCATTTTGCACTTGCTTTACTATAAACAAAAGATATTCCAGCTGTCTACATTGTGTGACTGATCAGCTGCTTTTTTTTAGCACTGGCAAATTGTTCAGATAATGGACTCCATACAACTCCAACACCTTTTTTGTTTTCAGGATGTTCTTCTCTCCTTTAAGAGGAGTCTTTTTATTATTTCCAAAATAAGTACATGGAATTTTATTTATCAGAATATCTATAAACACGCTTTCGGGCGCTTAATCCCCCATTCTTAAGAAATATACATTTGAATCAGCCCCTCAGAGATATTTTATATTGGTTTTTTCATTTTTGTTTAAAAGATCTCAACCAATTATGTCTTTTCTTTAGCAATAAGGCTTAGGCCAATTGGATTAAGGAAAGCTACCTCCTACTTGTCAGTCGACTCAGCTGCATACCCGGTGAATATTTTCACTTGTCGACAAGACAAACAGCTCACTCATTTGTGTGATTAAGATTGGCACTAAAAATAATATAAAAGTAAGGGAGTTGAAGATAGATACTAAATTTTTTTACATAAAAAAGTTCTCAAAATGATCAGAAAATGACGAGATCATAACTTCAATAAAATGTCTACTATATTAAAATGGTATAATGATTTTCCTCAGTGCAAATTAGAGATAATACAAAATTTTATGAAATTAAGATGAATTATAACAAAAATCTTTCTCACTCTCTCTCTCTCTTAATTTTATGAAATACACACTCAACTTTTAAAGATATGTATTTCTCAAATTCTTTATTCTAATTGGACTTTTCTATTATTTAAAACCCCTTTTTTCCCCCTTATGTAAGACCAACCTTTAGAACTCCCCATGAAAAACACTGGCTTCCCTTTATTTGGGTAACATAAATGAATGACAGCAATCAATAATCCATGAATCAATGTCATATGAAAAATTGAGATAATAGTCCATATTTTATATGAAAGTATTATGTACATCTTTTGTACTGTTTAAGACTTCAACTTGGGGGCAAGCTTTATGGAGGTGATACGTTGTGTCATTCAAACTGAAACATTAGGACTCTCCATGTCTTATGGTTGCTATTGCCTACTTGTGAAACTATTCTATGAAATTTACATGTTTCACTGTTTTGATTCAATTAACCCTTTTAATTTGAAAGAAGAAAAAGTAAAATTCCTTGAAGCACTTATTAAATGATGCAATGTGTTGCATGTGTTAAAGGTTAAATTTTATATTTGGTGGGCGATACGCAATACTAGGATAAAGCATTGTTTGAAGTAATACATTGAGGAGAACTGAACTGTTCGTCCAAAATGTCCATAATTCTACTGTTACGTAATATTCATGTTTAATTTGTGGTCATTGTAACCCACAAGAGGAGAAGATCACATTTTTTCGACTAAGAACGTTATAGTGATCTAATGAAAAGAAAAGAAAAAGATGCAAAGGCAGAGGCAATTTACAGAGAGTAGTGACAGAGGTCGATCTCGCCTATCGGCTATTCTCTCTCCTTATTGCTCTTTCTCTCTCTATCAATTTGTTGATTTATGCCCTACAGTCAATTGCTTTAGTTGTAGTTTAGTGACAAATTATTTAAAGACATTATTTATCTTGCATATGTTTAGATGTATATGATAAAGTTCATGAGATAATTGTACATTACAAATGAAATTATAATGAGATTATAATTATGAGATTCATATTACATTTATGTATTATTCCTAAATGTTCCTAGTCATTGTTTTATTAAGATTGGACATTAATAGAACATAAAAAGACTAGCACATGTTTTGTTTTTCCTTATGAAGGAAGTAGTTGATCTCATAGGCTAAAGTATAAAAATACTTAAACAAATATGTGAGTGTTTGCTAGAGAACAAGTTCACTGAACATATCTGATATGAAAAATCTATTTGAAACATTACTTGTATGTCTATGGAATTCTCATTGTGATGATTGTATAAGTGATCCTTTGACTTAAGGTCATCACAGTTATCTTGCATGGGGATTGCTATGTTTTGATACTACTTATGATCTATTTAATCATAGGTCTTTTAATTAGTAGTTATTGGATGTAGCATGAACTATATGGGGGGTAATTGAGTGATCAAGATAAAATTCATCACCTTAAAGTAATTAGGGAGAATGTTTCATTGTTCTCGATTAGTATTAATTCAAGAAATCCTTGGCCAAAGTAAAATGATGTTTTGTAAATAGTTTACAATTATCATTAATTGAATCGATAGCTAATGACAAAGAACTAATATGATTAGATTCAAAATAGAGTATACATTAATTTCATACTCTATGTCTAATCGAAATATTGCATGATGAAATGATTGAATTATACGAAAAATTATGCACGGAAAGGTTAGTCAAAATCACTTTGGCATTCCTAAATATTTGGGTGATTATGATGCGTTGCTAGGCGCCAATTTGATCTATGATTATAAATTGTTTAATTGGAGAATTAATGATAAATTAAAATGAGTTTTAATTTATCTACTTTTA
>JANIHZ010000209.1:27168051-27179480 GCA_027478365.1 Erythroxylum rufum | reverse complement strand
GTATTTTGTGATAATTCAATAATACCGGGCCTATGAGCATTTCACTAATGTAGTTGATGACAAATGTCAGTCACAACTGTCTGGTCCTCCCACCATTAGTGGCTTCAATGATTTCTGTGTTTGCAGTGGTCCTAAACAGCCCATGCCTATAATTATTTATTGTTGAAAGTCTAAATAACTTCTTATTGTTTCTTGACAGATAGTCCAAGATAGCTTCACAGATCTCCCAGGAAGAACTGATAATGAAATCAAGAACCATTGGAACACACACATCAAGAAAATAAAAATGAGCATTGATCCTCTCACTCATCAGCCACTCTCACCAACGACTGAGCAAGAGCAGCCACCACCTCCACAAGAACAAAAACAGAACAAGGAACTGGAAACATCTTTACAATCAACCATAACCGAGCGCAAGGATGATAACATGAGCATGATTAGTCCATTTGACCCCATGGTAGATTTGTTACACATTTCAGATGTATCAGTGATAAATTTATTGTACCATATATTCTTTATTTATTGACAACATTATTGTAACATATAAACTTTCATACTTGTGACGAAATCTGTTACACAATATAATCACTTATGCAAATTTCTTTTAGAACTAATGTAATTCCGATGAATTGATAGTTTTATTTGTGATAATAATAAATATATTAGTGATAATACTTTTTTTAAGAATTAATTTTCATTTTTGTGACATAGTGATGTTGACTTTTTTTTTTATTAAAATATTAGTGACTAAGAAGCAATGGACACTGATAAAAAAATTATTAGTGACAAATATTGTCACTATTTATAATTATTTTAGTGGCAATAATGATGTAACAATAAAATGAAGCAATATTACGACTTTATTCGTCACTATTTTATATTATTTGTGTCAATAAATTTGTCATAAATATGTAAAATTGTTGTGACCATATAGTGTTGTCACACATTTGATATGTTTTATTGTCGGTGTTTTTGTCACAATATAATAAAATATTGTTACAACTTTATTTGTCACTACTTTATATTATTTGTGTCAACAAACTTGTCATAAATAAGTATAGTTGTTGTGACCATATAGTGTTGTCACACATTTGATAGGTTTTAGTGTTGAAAATTTTGTCACAATAAAATGAAGTACTGTTACGACTTAATTCGTCACTACTTTATATTATTTGTGACGATAAACTTGTCATAAATATATAAAGTTATTGTGACCATATAGTTTTGTCACACATTTCACAAGTTTTAGTGTCAGTATTTGTGTCACAAAAGTGTTGCATAATTGTGACCATATTTTAAATTAATCACTATTTCATTAGTGAGGGAGGTATTTGTGACGAGAGATGACAATTTCAAAGATTGGACACTATTAATAATAGTGACAAATATTACTGCTTTTAGTGAAAATTTTTACTTTCACTAAAAATACAATTTCTTATAGTGAATTAATGACAATTGAAAACTATAATCAAAATTTCATTCTACCTTGGCCAAGAATTTTCCAAATCAACACTAATTGGGAATAACATAATATTCTCCCCACTTACTTTAGGGTGATGAATTCTATATTGATTACTCAACTACTTCCATATAGTTCGTGTCATATCCAATACTATTAACTGATTTACCTTGACTAAGATAAGTCATAAGTAGTATCAAAACATAACAATCCCTACATAAGATACTTTGGACATCTCAATTCAAATGATCACTTATAGAATCATTACAACGAGAATTTTTATAAACATGAAATTAATGTTCCAAATGAAATTCTTATATGGGGTTAGTTCAGTAAACTTCTCTCTAACAAGCACTCATATGTTTGTTTAGGTATCTCTGCACTTTAGTCTATGAGACAAAACACTTCCTTCATAAGGAAGAAACATAATATATGCTATTATTTTTATGCTTTACTAATGTCTAGTCTTAACAAAATGACGAGGAACAATTTAAGGTTAATACATAAATTCAATATGAATCTGATAATTATAATGTCATCATAATTTCATTGTAATGTAAACATATCCCATGGATTTTATCATATATAACCAAATATGTATAAGATAAATAATTTCTTTAAATGATTATGTCACTAAACTATAACTAACTGATTGGCTATAGGGTATAAACTAACTTATAATTAGTAGGGTTGCTAAGGAAGATACTAGATTATGATTAAAAACATCTTCCAAATATATGTTCTTTAACAAAGTTAGTAAGCATTAGAAGATGTAATTAACCATGATTTATTTAGTTAACCCCAAGCATCTTATACGTTAGGGACTCGATGCCTGACTTCCTTTCAACAAAATGGCTACAAGTTCTAAATCTTAGTACAAATTTTAGTTCAAATATAAGAGTCATCAATTTCCTTGTAAATTTTAAGCTTCAGGAAGTTTACACCAAGTATCATCAAATTTTAAATTTTCAATTAATTAAAACTTTTATCATTAAAATAGAATTTTTAATTATTTTTTAGCAAGACTTAAGACAAATTAGAGAGGAAAAAGAAGAAATAAAGACAAAAATTCATTGTTTACCTTGTTTCTTATCCAACTACCTTTTAACATAGTTTCTTCTAATCATTACATTCATCTCTAAAACTATCAACTTGCTACTCCCTACATGCTTCTTTTAGCAATGGATGTCAAAAATTCAAAATGGATTTGTGTTTTTCAAGACATGATAACTTTTCCACCCTCCCTATTTGTGCTTCACTTGAGTTTTCACATTCTGCATAAACTAATGTCCATTATGATTAAATTTTTGCTCCTTTAAAGTCCTTAGAGAACCAAACACAGTTAGCTCCCAACCTCCTTTGGACCTCAGATGACTTAAAAAAATTAGTAATGAATGCCTAAAATTAAAATATAACCTTTTTATCTAAGAGGGAGATGGAACCATCGTATGCCTTAAAGAGTTTTAAAGGCTGGAGCTAAAAGTTGGAATACATCTATGGTTGATTTTTTAATAAAAAAGTTCTATTTTTCCATTTATAAACACTTGGACCTTCAAAAAATGGAACGGTAGATGTTTGGTTGAAGTTTTGGTATAAAAGGACAACAATTTTTTTATTTTAGGTTCTCTACATAACTAGAAGCTAAGCGAATAGTTAAAGATGGGCTTACCATATTACTAACCTTCTGCTATTCCTTCGTGTAACATGGATAAAATCAAACTTGAAAATGTTCCTATATGGATAAATAAGCATAATGTACCTTTGGAGTATTAGTTAACTAAAGGCCTAAGTATGCTAGCTAGTTATATTGGAAAACAATCTGTATGGATGAAATAATTGTAAAAAAAAAAAGAAAAAGAAGAATTGGATATGTTCATTTATCTGTAAATATGGCAATGGAGAAGGAATTACCTAATGTTATTCCCCTAATGAGTTTGGGTGAGAATGATACACTTTGTAAGGATTCCATAATGGTCACCTATCAATGGAAACTGACTTTGAAGTAGCAAGGTAAGATGTGAGAGCTATAGGGAGAACCTTTTCGAGAGGGGATTACAATGAATTGATGGGGATTGAAGCCCAACAAAATGTGACCCAAACAAATGGAAATATTGTGGTAAATTCAGTTGGAAATATAATGAAGAACATCCCAATTAAGAATGTTTTTGGATGTAACAAAAATGATTATACGTTAAAGCTGGTCCCAATAGAAGAAAATACTAATAATAAGGGTCAGGACCGTTGGAGAAAAAGTAGCTAAGTCCACAATTAAGTAGTTTACTTTGGATTAGTTGAAGAAGATAATATGAGCTGGTGTGACTATAGGAAACTAAAGGAAACTATGCTAGAAGAGGTTGCTCTACAACAAGAAGGGAATTTAAAAATGTAAGCAAAAGGAGATCGTGGAGGAAAAACATAACCAAGGGATCTAAATCTACTACCTCCTAATTATGTCAATTTTCTTTTGGAACATTAAGGTTTTAACTTCACTAAAAAATAACTAGCTTTTAGTGATTTGGTTAAAGAAGTCAAATAAGTCATATTAGATCTATTGGAAACCAAACTTAATCATAATAATTTCTCAAGAATAAAGATTTTGGAAAAGCATTGGTCCTTTTTGTCAAACCACCAATATTACCATTATGGTAAAATAGTCTTGGGCTATTATTTAAGGAGAGTCAAGGTGAATGTGCTTATTTCTAGTTATCAGATGATTTACTTACCTGCCTAGTTTTTGTAGGAGAACAAGATAGTTTTTGTTACTTTTATATACGAATCAAATCTTTCTTTCTATAGGAGAAGCCTTTGGAACAACCTATCCTTGATTCATTCAACAATCTATGGACCATAGATCCTACTTGGGGAAATCAATAACATATTATATAGATTTGAGGCTAAAGGGAATGTAAACTTGAAGAATTTTTTATTTTTTAAAAAAGAATTAAAAGAATACGCAGAGAAAATAGAAGTAATTGACCTAAAGTTTGAAGATGTTTTTTCTTTGACCAATAAATAAAACTCTTGATGGCACATACATAAGAAACTGTATAGGGCCCTCATAAATGAAGAATGGATGGTGAATTTCCCATATAATAAGGTTGTGTTTGGAAATCCTTCTGCTCAGACCATTGTCTAATTTTAATCCAAAACTTATTTGATAGATGTAAGAGGAAAAGCCCATTTAGATCCAATATTTTCTTAGTATAAGAATAAGGATTTGATGAAGATATATTGAGTGGATTATCAAAGGAGTTTAAAGGACATAAAGATTTCATTTGTTTTCAGAAATTGAAATTTGTGAAATCCGAACTCAAAAAGCTTAATTATAAGAGATTGACAAACACTGAAAAATTAGTTTATGATTCTAAGGTAAAGTTAACCTCCATTAAGAATGCCCTTTACCAATAAGATGGAGATATAAAATTTATTAAGGAATAATAAATAGAAATGAATGAGTATCCCAAAGCTGTAAGGATTTATAGCTAACTCCTTTAACAAATGTTATAGTTCAATGGATAAAAGAAGGGGAAAGAAATACTAAATTCTTTCATAACTATATTATGGTTAGGAAAAATTACAACATGATTTGCTCCTTAATTAAACAAGATGGTATGGTGATTACTAAACAATAGGATCTCAAGAAGCAAACTTACAGTACTTCAAATTTTCTTTAGGCGTGACTGCTAACAGTAGTTCCTTATTCAAGTACTTAACTTTTTCATCAGTAATTAATTTAAGCAAGATGATATGGATTTTTTAGCAGCCTTTTTATTCCTAAAGATATCAAGAGAGAGATTTGTTTTTGAGTTAGGGGCATTTAAATCCCCTAGCCTAAATGGTCTTGATGGTTATTTTTATCATAAAGCTTGGCTAAGAATTAAAGAGAAAGTTATAGTAGGAACCCTCAAATTATTTAAAAAGGGATATTCTTAAAGGAAATCAACAAGAATTTCATTTTCTCAACTCTAAAGATTACTAATCCAAAAACACATGATGATTACAGACTTTATCTTGTTGTAATTTTTTGTACAAGATCCTGCAAAGCCTATGATACAATAAGTTAGAATTTCATTCTTTAACTGATTACGGTGTTTGGTTAAAAATTCGAAATGTTAAATATTTGTATAATCATTACTTCATTTAGTATTTTGACTAATAAGGAGGCCTCATACTTCTTCAAAGATGGTAAAGGCTTGAGGTAAGGGGACCTTACATCTCATTACATCTTTATCCTATGTATGAAGGCATTAATCAGGCTAATTAAACATAATATAGCTACTGATCCAGGCTTTAAGTATCATAATAAGTGTAAGAATCTTAGCCTTTTTAGCTTAAAATTTGCTGATGATATGTTCCTTTTATCCAAGGCTAATGACAAGTCTATGATAATCCGAATTAATTCCCTACATAATTTTAGAGAATTCCCAAGCCTAAGTATAAACTACAATAAGAGTTATGGTGATTTTGAGCAGTGCTTCTCACTTGATTAATAGGCTTTCTAATTTAACAAGGTTATAAGTTAAGAACCCTCTTCACTAATCTTGGACTTCCTCTTTCAACCAAGAATCTTCAATTCAGGGAATGCTTACTCTTTTTAAAGAAGGAGCAAAAAAGACTAAGGAGCTATTATAACAAGGACTTGTATTAAACTGGGAGATTATAACTGGTAAAATCTATCATTAACTCTTTTATTATATTTAGGTCTCTAATATATTCCTTGCTAAAGAACTGATCAAATCATTAGAGAAACTAATAAAGAACTTCTTATGGAGTGGTAAAGGACAAAAGAGAGGTGACCAAGGTGAACTGTAGAGAATCATGCAAACCTATAATTGAAGGAGGCGTGGGCATTACTCCTATAAACTTAAGCAATAAGGTGAATAAAGGCTTATGGAGAACAAGTACTCGCTATGGATGAAGTAGATTAATTGCTTCTTCTTAAGGGGAAAAAGTGTGTGGGAAGTGGATACCAACCCCTTTTTTTTAGGGTCTATCTTAGCTAATGAAAATTAAAGCATTTTTTAGGGAACATAAGGTTTTTGATACGGAATGGGGAAAATTTTTCCTTATTCTATAAGAATTGTAGTAATATTGGCCCTATTTATTAGTAAAAATTATTTTCTAATATAAGAAATAAGTTCCTTTTAAATGCTAAAGTAAAAGGATGGATTAATTATTACTAATGGTGCAGCATCCTTGATGAGGATAAACATATATTTTTGAAATATAAATAAATAAATATCATTGAAATAGCCAAAAAGGCAGTCAAAGCTCATAGATGCTTATTTGAATATATTATACACCCATATTTAACATGTTATGCTTGTTAATTCAAAGTTTTGCTGCATATTTGGTACTTAATTTACTTTAAGTGCATTTATAGGTTATAATTGCCTTTATCAACCAAAAGGAGAAAAATTCTATTGAAATAGTGGAATAAAACGAAGATTTGAAGCAACTAAAGACTTACACGATCATGTACAATGACTGTGTAAGTCTCTATAACGTGTGAATTTTGAAGAATTTTAGTTCTAGTCATGTATAGTTACACATTTGTGCATATTAATATACACAGCCATGTATATTGCCCATGAAAGTCTCTATGCTAGTGTGAAATTGAGAATTTATGTGTTTATATCACAGAAACCATAATTTTTACTATAAAAGGACATAAGAAGAGACAAAATGAGAAGAACCAAGTTTTTAATAGATTTTAAATCATGGGGCACATTTAGAGGCAATAGCTCTAATTAAGGAATGAGGCGAACATCAAGAATATGTCAAGAGATCCAATATATAACAACATCAAATCTAGACTTGCAAGAAGATTCAATAGAAGAGAAAAGTGAGATTTAGAATTATGATTTCTTTGTTTTTTATTAGTTTTTCTTCATGTTTGTTATTGATTTTGTTTTCTATGAGTAACTAAATTTATTTAGTGTCTATGCGTGATAAACCCTAGTTTATGATAACAACATGTCTTGATATTTTACCTAATGCAATTATATTGATTGATTTATTACAATTCAATTATACATTTTCTTTTTGTTCTAATATATCCAGAATATTAGTGTATGATTTGATTTTATATGATTGAGATTGAAAAAATTCTCTTGTATGAATAGATTTACCATAATTAGAAGGAGTTGCTTGCGAATTTAGTGATGGGCTGACATAAATCCTCTAGATTAGGGTCAAATCTAATAATGGAATTTACTAATCGATAATTCAATCATGAGGATTTTAACTAAAAAGATTTCCATTAATTAACTGATGGATTAGTTATTAATAGTCTTGGGAAATATATTAACATAAGATAGAAATTTTCATAGTTCAATAATCAATAATATAATTGCATGATAAAGGGTTAATATTTAATGATTCTTAGGGGCATTATCACCTATACAATATTATTTGATATTAATCTTCTTAGTAATTTTCTTTGTCTTGCAATTATAATTGTTCTAATTCTTAATTTGTTTATTCAGTTTAATTTTTAATTAAAAAACAAAAATCTGGTTCACAAGTTAGAGAATAGAAAAAAGATAATTACTAATAATTATAGTCTTCGTGGTACCAACCTATACTTGCATGTGCTAGCTACAACTATGTCGTGCACTTGTAGTAATTTTAAATATTTACCTAGTTTGAGTCATCGAGTTTTTGGCATCATTTTTGGGGATTGAAATATTGGGAACACCTAGATTTTATTACTCTAGCCATTTTTTATTTATTTTTAAGTAATTTTATTTAATTAATTTTTTAGTTTTTTTTTTCTTATAGATCTTGACTTTTGGTCAGTTTATGACTTAAAGTAATGCTACGAGCTTAATAGACAAAGATTAGAAATCTAGAGAATAACAGGTAGAAATCTTAATAGGATGCAATTAAGAGAGTTCGAACTAAATCGTCAAATAGAAGACTTGGGAGGTCAATTAGATATTGAAGAATTGCACAACATGGTAGACGAATCGAAGACCATGTTAGACTATGCTAGAGCGGACTTAACTGGAGCTGAGTCCAACATCGTTAGATTGATTGTTAGTGCCAACAACTTCGAGATCAAGCCAAGTATTATATAGATGGTAGAACGATCTATCCAATTTAATGGACTTAGAGACAAAGACCTGAATATAAACATCTCAAATTTTCTGGGGATTTCCGATACATTTAAAATTAATGGAGGTAACGATGATGTAATTAGACATCATTTATTCTCATTCTTTTTAAGGGGGGAAGGTCAAGCAATAGTTAAACTTAATGTCATGATCATTGTTGGCAATATAGGAGCAAGTGGAGAAGAAAAGTATTTTCCACTAGCCAAGACTGCTAAATTGAGGAACGACATCTCCTCTTACTCCCAGGCTGACGCTAAATCATTATATGATACATAGGAAGGTTTTAAGAAGATATTAAGAAGATGCCTACATCACGATTTACTGCTTTGGATGCAAATCCAAACTTTTTATATTGGACTGAATCAAAATACAAAGCGGTCTATTAATGCAATACCTGAGGGTATGCTTAATAACAAGACACCAGAAGCAACCTAAGACCTTATTCAGGATATGGATATGAAAAGTTACCAGTGGCGCTCATCTAAAGCACGAATTAATAAGCCGGGAGTGTATGAAGTGGACGCAATAGCGCAGTTGGCAAACCAAATGGAAGCATTAAGCAGAAAAATCGATAAACTTATGTGGATCCACAAGGTCAAGTTATGCAGTGTGAGGTGTGCAGGCTAGAGCATTACGGTCAAAATTGTCAAGCAATATAGCCCAAGCATGTGGTATATTTGGTGAATGCTCCTAAACCCCCAAAATAATCTATATAGCAACACATACAATCCTGGACGGAGGAATCACCTCAATTTTTCTTAGGAAAGTCAGGGCAAGTAAGGAACAACCCTCTACTAGGATTCCAACAACAAGCACCTCAACCTAAGAAGCTTTGTTTGGAGAAGATGATGTTGAAAATTGTTTAAGATTTTAATGCAAGACATCAACGCACGGGGGCTTCTATTCATATCTTCAAAGTTTAAATCAGATAGATTGCTAAGCTAGTTTCATAAAGACTACAGGGAAGTCTACCTAGTACAACCAAAACAAATCCTAATGAACAAGTAATAGCGTGAGCAAGGGGACTGATTTTTAACCAATTATCAAACAATACCCAGATCTTCTTGCCATTGCCGATGGAGTGTTTAATGTGAGGATAAATAAATTCACGTAACTTCATCATGTGTTTTAGTATCCAAAATATTTCCCGTGAATTAGCCTACCAGAAGTTAATGCTTTTCAAGTAGAATTCGTGAATCCACTTTGTCCGTAATGCATTTCAATCCATGCAGTCTCCATCTCCTGTTGCACATTAGAACTTACTTCATATTAAAGATTAAGATAATTCCAAAACCACCATTCTTTTTATGATTCGTAACCTTACTCTATTTGACTCGACCATTTATTAAGTTACTTAACTGTCCCTACCAGAGGAAGGATTTCATTATTCAGTCTAGCTCTTTAATTGCTTTATGAGGCAAAGCAACATGAGCAAACTAATGTAGGTGAAGACTATTAAGCCCTGAGATGATAAGTATAAGTCGACCTTTAAAAAAAAGAGAATTGATTATACCATGCCATCACTCTGGACTTAATTTTTTCTATAATAAGTAAGCAGTCACTAAACTTTGACTTTGAAGCCATAATTGGAAATCCCAGATAACGGAAAGGAATTGAATAGTGATTGAGTCCAATGATGCTTTTAATTTCCATAAAGTTTCTCACATCATCCAAAGTATAAAAACAACTCCTATTTGAATTATGATTGAGTCCAAACCAATTCACAAATAGATCAAGCACATGCATCATGTTTTTAATTGAAGCAGGATTGGCTCCACAAAAAAGAATCAAGTCATTAGCATATAATAGGTGAGTAAGGTTAAGTTCCTTACAATTGTGGTGATATTGAAATTTACCATTGCAAGGAAGCATCCTGTTTAAAAGTTTGAAAAGTCCTTCCATAACTAGAGTAAATAAGTTAGGAGATAAAAGATCACCTTCCCCTATCCCCTTTAAAGGCTTGAAAGGTATAGTGGGAGTACCATTCACAAGAATACTCAATGAAGATGTGCTAACATAGATCATGATCCAATAAACAAATTTGGATGGAAAAAGCAATGCTTCAAGACATATGTAAATAAAGCTCCAGCTAATTGTATCAAAAGCTTTAAAAAAATCAATCTTAATAAAACAACTTTCTAATTTCTTACCTGAATGATAATCCTTCAGTAGCTCTTGTAATATCAAAATGTTATCTTTAAGATTTCGATCAGGAATAAATGCTCTTTTCTGTAGGATCCGCAATAACCAAAAGGACTATCTTAAGTCACTCAACTAGGATCTTGGATATCACCTTATAGATAGTAGAGCAACAAGAAATGGGTCTGAAGTCTCTTATATGACTAGGGTTTTGTTTTTCTAGAACCAAACATATAAAGGAATTATTGATGACCTGAAGCATTTATGTATATTCAAAAAACTCCAAAATTGCCTCAGTAAAGAGCTGACCTGTGATGTCTGATGTATGTTGGAAGAATAATGTAGTGAATCCGTCCAGACCATGAGCCTTTGAAGGATGCAAACTGAGGAGAGTACGTTTAATCATGTGCAATAATAGGAGAAATATAAGTAGTAATGGCTTCGTTAGGACATTGGGTACTAGTAGGCTATCTACTACAAGACTTACCCCGATGTGTCATGTTCTAATGGTGCTTGTTGTAGGATTGTAGATGGGGATCCTTTTGATAATGGTCATTGTTGGGTCTTGTTTCTCTAATTTCTTATAAATTGCTTAAATAGTTATTTATGTTTATTTATTTGATTTAAAATTTTATGTTATGTTAGATTGGGCCTTTAATTAGAATTGAGGGAAAGATTAGAAATTTGAGTTAGTATGAAGTGTTAGGGGTAAG
>JANIHZ010000209.1:26954695-26966596 GCA_027478365.1 Erythroxylum rufum | reverse complement strand
GAAAAACATAAAATTTTTAGAAAATTTTAATTGAATATAAATTTCTTAAAATATAGTTTCATTATTAAAATAAAATGACATGAAAATGAAAAATAATAATATACTTTTTATCTATTTTATTAAAATAAATCTTTTGCAGTTAAATTTATACGAGGAGATATCAATAAACGCGTCCTCACAGGAAATGCGAAGTCCTGAATTTTAAGGCAATTAAAGCGAACTCGTTATGGGTCCACACGCATCGCTTTTAACGCTAGAAAAACTACGTGGCGCACTTGGGTGGATAAGAACCCTACACACGCATCACTGTATCATAAGACCGGCTCATCATCACCCAACACAGCAAGACACAACTCAAGAGGAAAGTGACTTTCACGCACGTGCACTCTCTGCATATCCCACGTGTGCAGGAAACAATTCCTGTTTCAGGCCGGTGGGGAGAGAGAGAGGAAAGTGACTATTAGAAGAATTAACCGACTTTTATGTGTACGCCGTACGGCAAGAATCGTTGTTTTCTTTAGATTAGATCATATTAGATAATAGATAGCTAACCATAGATTAGATCATTTCGTTGAGAGCATATAGCTTCCTGAAGTAGCGGGGGACCTCAAAATCCGATTCCTTATGCACGTCTCCGGGTCTAATCTGTAGAATTTTATTGCTCTGGTAGAATTTTTAAATTTTTTTTTTGGTTGGGTTAATCGAGAGTGAGAAATTGTGGAAAAGAGCAGAAAATCCGAAAAAAGAAGAAGTTATGCAGCGATTCGTTGACACCGTTCTCGCTGTTACCAAAGAGTGAGTCCACATTTCCCTCTTGCTTTCAGATACCGTCTCCCTTTGCTGCTTTTCTATGTGCGTATTTTATTGTAAGGATGATACCAGCTCTTTTTCTTTCGTTTTTCTCTTTTCATTGACAACTTTGCTGTTACTGTTTTTTTTTTCCCCCTTTTTTATGTTTGTATTTATCCTTATCGCTTTTATGTCGATTGATGATGCTGATCTGTGTTTGCTGTCTTGGGTTTGAATTCTGGGGTGGAGCTGCGTGTAGCTTGTTGATTCTTCTAGATTCTTAATATTGATGTTTGGCTTTTTCATTGTTCAACGGAATGAATTTTAAGGAATTTGGTTTTGTCTTTGTTCAACGGAAATGAATTTTAAGGGGCATTTCTGGTAGAGTGAGAAGAAACTTGTGTTTTGTGGGATTTGTATATGTTGCATATTAGCATGACTGGTAACTTTGAAAAGTGGGTCAGGTGTGGGCTTGTACAAAACTGCTTGCTTAATTTAATTTAAGCTAACTATTTGCTTCCTTCCTTTTCCTGTTTCTGTAGATAGGATATATGCCTCCCCTTATTTATCAACCTTGTATCAATTATATCACTTACCTTTTATACTGCCTTCCATTATATTATGCTTTCGAGTTTGTGTCATCTCTTTATGGGTTTATATCTTTAAGGTGTCTGCGCTTACAATAAGTTGTTGTTTCTGGGCTTGGCCTTTAGTGCAGGTCAGTCAAGACATTCACCTATGAGTCATTGAACCATATTGTGAGGCTGATCAATGGTGTATCTGCAATTCTGTTGACCATCTTGCCAGGGAAGGCAACTATTCTTGAAGGACTTCATGGCTGGGAGCTTAGGCCAGCTTTTCGGGGACCTCGATTCCCACGTTGGATGGAAAAGTAAGTTTCTGATTGACACTTTTGAGCTCTGTTCATTGCCAATGGAGAATGTACAACTTGAATTGGAGCAAATGACACTTGAAAGATGTCCATTTGAAATAGATTTAGATTCCTCAGTTGCTGTCAAATTTTCATCTGGTTTACTGTGAACTGAACTTTTCTAGTGACAATTTTGTTGAGGGGAGAAGTTGTTTTTGCTAGCAATTTATGTTTACAGCTCATATATTCCAGTTAAGCTCTGAAAAAGTCCCAAGGAACCATGAACAGGTTCTTACTAGCATGGTGAAGTTGGATTGCACTAGTCCTTGATTGTGATCGGTGCAGTATTTGATCCATTACCATTTAATTGATTTAACCTTGTGGGAGAAGTTTCGAACTGGTGAAGCCATTTGCATGAGGTAATTTTTGAGGTCTATTCATGATCATGACCTGTAATTTTATTCTCTGTTGTACTTAAAAAACACATAAACCAGTACCTTGATATTTTTTGCCCTTATCATTGGTTTCTGGTGCTAGGGGATGCAGTGATCCTCAAGGACCAGAACTGGTGCTGCTTCTACCCTCTAAGCTCCAATCTGTATCACAAGGAGAATAATAAAATTTACAGATTTACAGTCATCTTCATTCTCATTCCCCAGCACCTCTGTTAATTATGAATGGTCAACACCAATGCATTGGTTTAGTTGGTTCTGCACTGTAGTTACTGATGACTTTTCATCCCAAGTTTGCTATATGATTTTTATTTTGATGTCACAGCAGGTGGCTTTGTATTTTAATAGCTTCTTTTTTAACCAGTCCATCTTCTATTGGTAATTTATAATATGCTTATTGTGTTTGATAAATTCCTAGTTTCCTGCTGATATTTCATCTATTTCTTGGTCGTGGCAGTGGCGTCTCCTCCTTCAACAAATTCATTCATGAGCTTTCTGTTGATTCTGATAGTTCAAATGTGGATTATTCATCAGCAGAAGAAGATGGGGATTCCTCGTGTCCTCCATCACCATCATCTCAAAGTTCAAGGGTCTCATGCACGAGTACGATCACCAAGAATGATGGGAATTCAACTGGGTGGACAGTTTTCTTGTTTTGTTGGATTCTGTTTCCTCTGACGTTTTTGTTTGGGTTACCACTTCGGCTCTGTCGTCTTTTTTGTTATAGGGAATCAAAAGTCCGATCTCCAAGGGAAACTTACCGGCCTTCCCGATTACGTTCTTTTAAAAAAGTGAATATTCCAAAGGATCATGTGATCCATCGCACTACTGACAGGAGACGTGGAGTCATTGAGGTTTTTGCTACAAATTTAATGTTTAATATCTTAGTTCTGGTGTTCTTTTTACCCCCCTTGGTCACTTATTAATTCAAGTTTGTTCCCATTTTTTATGAAATCATGGTATGTTAGGATCTTCATCTAGCAATTGAGATCTCAATAGAAGCAATATTCGATTTCTTTCACAAAGCTGCACATCTTCTTCTTTCACCATCAGAAGTTTTTAAAGCAGCACGCAGATGGTTTTCACCACAAGGAGCTGGTGGTGAAGATGGTTATGATATCAATTTGGACACTTATGTGCTTGCATCTGCACCTGGAGAAAGCAGTCAGGCTCCAACAGAACAGAAATCTACCTTCCATCAGTTTCTGAATACAGATGCTCGGACTTGTCAGGATGTCATAACGGAGCTTGGGTAAGGGCAATTCTATGATCAACATAAATTAAGATTGTTACTTCCATTATGCATGTCGTCAATATTATTACTTCCATTATGCATGTGTACGATAACTTTTTCTTGCACTCTGTATTTCAGATACCCCTATGAAGCTATTAACGTGATCACTTCTGATGGATATGTTCTTCTTTTAGAAAGAATACCTAGGTAAGAGTGGTTTCTTATCCTATGGAATATTTATTTGTTCAAATCATATTACTTGGTTCCTTCATCTTCATGTTGCAGACGTGATTCACGGAAGGCTGTGTATCTACAGCATGGGATTTTGGATTCTTCTATGGGGTGAGTTTTCCCCTTGCTTGCATATGATTGCATAAGAGAAAATTATCCTCTTTCTTGAAATTTGAAAAAGAAGTGGTTTCCTACTGATCTTTTCCTCTCAGTTGTTATTTGGCTAGTTCATTCAGTTGGGAAAATGAATATTTGTAAGTCTTCACAATTATGTATTTTTGTGGTGGTACTTTAAAAAAAGTCTGATTTCAGCATCAAAAAGTATTCTTCTGTCTGGTTCTTTAAGTTGCATGCTTTGTTGGAAATAGAGACTCGGATGAATAAAAAGTTGAACATGAAGCTCAAACATTGTGAAAATATTTTGGATCAATATAAATGTTAGAATTGTGTGTTACACCAATTTAATAGCTTTCTTCTCAACATGGATAAATTATTGACGATAATGAATGACTTATTCAAGCATATACAAAGAATAAGATTTGCAGTAGTCCTGGTTCCTGGAAAGGTTATTAAGATATCTGGAGTTAATCTTCCTCTCTAACAAAAAATGTCCAGTTCAGTATGACAGTTCTAGAAGTGTGGTCACATAGTACAGTATGTTGTACGATTATTTAAGTTGTGGATTTGAGGCATGAGCAGAGAGGTTAATGAGAAAATCTCATGTCTTGTAGCGTGGTATGTTTTGATTTTATTTAAGTATTCTGCTTGTATCATTCTCTTTTCATTTTGTTCTGCAGTTGGGTGTCTAATGGTGTTGTTGGATCTCCAGCTTTTGCCGCATATGATCAAGGTTCCTATATTGTCTTAAACTTTCTGCAACCTATATTGCACATATTGAACACTAAAGAAGATGCTTTTGCATTTTTGTTTTGTAGGATTTGATGTGTTCCTCGGCAATTTTCGGGGTTTGGTTTCTCGGGAACACATTGACAAGAACATATCTTCACGGAAGTAAGTTGGTGTAGGCTTCTTGACCATAAATTAGTTCTTACTGTAATATTTTAACTATAAGTTGCAATTTTGGTGAAGATATTGGCGATATTCCATCAATGAGCATGGAACTGAGGACATCCCTGCAATGACAGAGAAGATACATGAGGTAAAGACTGCAGAACTGAAATTAAGCCAGCCTGATATTGGGGAAGAACTCATGGATGATCAACCATACAAACTATGTGCTATCTGCCATAGCCTGGGAGGAGCTGCCATGCTTATGTACATCATTACACGCCGTATTGAAGAGAAGCCTCACCGATTGTCCAGAATGATTTTGTTGTCACCTGCTGGCTTCCATCATGATTCCAACCTAGTCTTTACAGCTATAGAGTGCCTGTTCTTCCTACTGGCTCCTATTCTGGCTTATATAGTTCCTGCTTTCTACATACCAACACGTTTTTTTCGTATGCTGCTAAATAAGTTGGCTCGTGACTTCCATAACTATCCTGCAATTGGAGGACTGGTTCAAACCTTAATGAGCTATGTTGTAGGTGGAGACAGCTCAAATTGGGTTGGGGTATTAGGGTTACCACACTACAACATGAATGACATGCCAGGAGTTTCATTTTATGTGGCTCATCACCTTGCACAAATGAAGCATTCAAAAAAGTTTAGGATGTTTGATTATGGAAGTGCTTCTGCAAACATGGAGGTGTATGGAGCTCCAGAGCCATTGGACTTGGGCGAGTACTATTGGCTTATTGATATTCCTGTTGATTTGGTTGCAGGACGGAAGGATAATGTTATACGAACTTCAATGGTAAGAAAGCATTATAAATTGATGAAAGATGCTGGAGTGAATGTATCATATAGTGAGTTTGAGTATGCTCATCTGGACTTTACATTTTCCCACCGGGAGGAATTGTTGGCATATGTGATGTCACGCTTGTTACTTGTTGGCCCTGCTCAGAAGCAACAATCTAGTCAGAAGGTGCTGAGGCTGAAGAAAAAAGTAAGTTGTGATTAATGCTGGGTTTGGGGAATGGAAATCCAGGATCCATCACTCCTGTTGTACGTTTAGCAGCAGATTGGTTGCATAGGACATGGCAGATGAATAGATCTACACATTCTTGAATAGAGTAGTAACTATAGGTAGAACTATGTCACAAATGTTTCTGGTAATCGAGCACGAGCGCATATCCAAATACCAGTCGTAGCAGTTAAATAGTGGTTGCAGAATAGTTATTGGCTTGAGGCATGATGTTTGTACGTCTTACTCGAAATGGCCATTTTCTGGGTCAGTTCAAATGTGAATAGCATGTGCAAGTTCATCTTAGCTTGGCCGAAACGAAACTTACTAGGATTTGTTTCATCAATATAGTACCATTACACGTATTATAATATGTAGCAGTTCTCTGATAGAATCCAACAAAATGGGTATGGAAAATAGGTATTTGCTATAGATTTATGTAAAACCGAATACAAATAGTAACCTGGATTTCGAGGTCCACCCTCCAGCCTAAGGCTCAATTCTCTCACAATATACTCAATTTTCCTCATCTCTCCTCTGTGTCTATTCCCTATTTATACACCGGATCTGTTATTCCTAACAGATTCGGTTAGCCCCCCCGTAACTAACAGCATATACGTGTATATATATATTTATTATATGTAAATTCATTTCTGATCTGTCCTGGTTCTACCAGTTTCATGTTTGTTCTTAAAGTTCAAATTGACCTGGTCTTCATTATTAGACATTTTACTTTGCATTTGTAGGTGGGAAGCGCGTTGTCCCTCTTGGCCTTGGAGATGATGACCAATGTATTGAAGATGACTTTAGTGCATGGTACGAGAATTTAATCTATATTCTGAATCAACAGCTCAGGTTTTCTTATAAAGAGATGTCAATTTATTTTCCTGTCCTTTCCTGCTTGCTATTTTAGGCGAGAGTTGGTGTGGCCTGAGTTGGATCAGTTTCTACTTGACGGGGATGATGCAACAACTGTTTCTACCCCATACACTGCTGCAGTTTTGGAATATCGTGTCGTATTCTATGATCCTGAGGATGCATATGTAGAGGACAAGAACTGGAGCAATGCAAATGGCCATACTGCCCATGATGCTCACAATCCGTGCAGGTATCAATCTAGATTAACTGCTAAATAATTCCCTCTTGCAGTTTAGTATCTTCTTTTTTTTCCCTCTTTTCCCTTGGGTAAGTGACTTCTTTGTCCTTCATTTATTCTAAATGTATCCTTCTTACTATTAAGGGCTAATGTTATTGTGAGAAAGGAGCTTCATACTCCTGCTTCTGATCGCTCTTGCACCCACTTGGAGTTTGACATAGCTGGCACTGGTCTTTCGTAAGTTTCTTTCAGCTACTGAGGGTATCCAGATAAACAAAAAGTAAAGAAATGTACTGATGGTATGATCTCTTCTTATCTATCAGATATGATTCTGGTGATCATGTTGGTGTTTTCTGTGAGAATCTAGATGAAACAGTTGAGGAGGCTTTGCAGTTGTTAGGTTTGTCTCCAGATACCTTTTTCTCTATTCATGTTGACAAAGAGGATGGCACACCACTAAGCGGAAGCTCTTTGCCACCTCCTTTTCCGCCATGTACCTTCCGAACTGCTTTGGCTAGATATGCTGATCTTTTGAGTTCACCCAAGAAGGTTAGCTGGTTAAACCCTGTATGCATCATGTACAGGCATCCTTCTGATAAGTAATTTTTCATCTGATGCCTTTGATTTTGGTTTCCAGTCTGTTCTACTGGCTTTAGCAGCTCATGCCACTGATCCTACAGAAGCTGATCGATTAAGGCATCTTGCATCGCCTGCTGGAAAGGTTGTGATTTATCTGATTGCTTATCCTAATGTTTATAAAATTTCAGTGCCTATAACTTTTGGGTTTCTGTAAATACAGAATGAATATGCACAATGGGTCGTTGCTAGTCAGAGAAGCCTCCTTGAGGTTATGACTGAATTTCCATCAGTAAAGCCCCCACTTGGTGTATTCTTTGCTGCCATTGCCCCACGCCTGCAGCCTAGATATTACTCTATTTCTTCATCTCCAAGGTAATCATTTTGGGAAATGTCACAAGTTTGTGCTTCCAAGTTCTGGCTATATGCTTTTATCACTTTTTTCCCCCCCAGGTGACTATATTTTCTGCTCAAGTCTGTGCGCTTACTATTTATTTTTCCATTGTGAAGGGTGGCGCCATCTAGAATTCATGTTACATGTGCCCTGGTTCTTGATAAAATGCCTACTGGACGGATTCACAGAGGAATATGCTCAACTTGGATGAAGGTGGTTATTTGGAAGTTTTATCTGTTTTCTAGTGCTTCATTTTTTTTCGTCAGGGCAGATCCCGTATGTACGGACCTGTAGGAAAAGAGATACTTTGGGGGTAAATGAACCCTAGAAAGCAAGTTATTAGTTGATAGCAGCTTCCTCAGGAGAGAGGAAAAGCTGGTCTTGGTAGAGTTTGCACCTCCATTTATGTTTTGACAGCAACTAACTACTTTTCTTTGTTGTTAATTTATTTTCCCCCAGAATTCTGTGCCTCTGGAGAAAAGCCAAGAATGCAGCTGGGCACCCATTTTTGTTCGGCAATCAAATTTCAAACTTCCTACAGATGCTAAAATCCCTATCATTATGATTGGCCCTGGGACTGGATTGGCTCCTTTCAGGGGTTTCCTACAGGTTTCTGGTGAACTTTTAGTTATTGTTTTCTTACTGCAGTTTCGATCCATTGAACTATGTGACCTTATCAGATCTATTTATGTATTTGCTTTTGTAGGAGAGATTAGACCTAAAAGAAGATGGTGTGGAACTAGGATCTGCTATATTGTTCTTTGGTTGCAGGAACCGTAAAATGGTAAGTCCTGATTGATTTCAAGAATGTTCATTAACTAGGTGGATGTGGCTTGTGTTTGTGCTTAATTTCAGTAATTAAATTTAACAAAGTTGATCTTTTGACAGGATTACATTTATGAAGATGAGCTCAACAACTTCGTTGAAAGAGGTGCACTTTCTGAGCTTGTTGTTGCCTTCTCACGCGAGGGACCTACTAAGCAATACGTTCAGCACAAAATGATGGAGAAGGTAGTGACTGTTTCAGCTATCGCCTGAATAGGGAATACAAATACATACTCGAACTTGCTTTAGATTTATGAAGTAATTGAAGCAATAAGCACATATCTTCCTCTTGTCTAGGCCTCGGATATCTGGAGCATGATTTCACTGGGAGGATACATATATGTCTGTGGTGATGCCAAGGGCATGGCCAGAGATGTCCATAGGACTCTACATACTATTTTACAGGAGCAGGTATGTATTGCTGAGGGTTCCAGTTTTCCATCTGCTCATTATAAATTAAAGGTGATGAAAATGTTAATGCACACTTTACCAGAAAAAAGAATGTTAATCCGCAATATCTTTATACCTGTAAAAATAAAAAGAAAAGGTAGGCATATCAGTGAAATTCACTTACTAGTCAAGCCTTGGTTTTCAACACATTCTGTGTCATTAACTGGGTGCATTATACTTCCGGGTTCAGGGATCTATGGACAGCTCCAAGGCTGAGAGCATGGTAAAGAGCCTTCAAATGAAGGGCAGATACTTGCGTGATGTATGGTGATTAAACCCTCCAACTCAGGTGTTGGAGAAAGAAAGAAAGAAAAGCGTCTCTCTGCAAACTATTATGTATAGCAGACTCGGATAATTCATGAGAAGACTATTTGCGAAGCCAACCCTTCCTACTGGAACTTATAGTATGAAAGCTCTCCTCATGATTCTTTTCTACTCTCGCCTGGTGATTCTTTCTACCCTTTATATATGAAGAATTCTTTTTTTCTTTCAGTAATTTCTCTTTAACCATGTAAGCTACATAGAATATAGTACAATAATTTTGTGTAGGGCTTATAGTATATGAGATCTGATTTGTATGAAATATGAAAAGTGATTCATGGTTGCAGACATTCCCTTGCATGTAAACTTTTGGATGTTAAACTGTAAGCTTAGAGTTTGGTGATTTTGGCGAAATTATGTCTGCTTCTGCAACTGAAAGCCCACCTGGATGATTTTAGTAAAGGTTTATTTCGTTCATTATTTGAATTCATTTTCTAAGCTGCAACTTGGAATACAGAAAGAGGGATAATTGAATTCTTTTGATTTTCTTTTTTGAACAATTACGTTTCCATTATTAACCTCGCAAGTCAAGAGGCGTGTCTACCAGACCAGGAATACTCAAATTTTGTATTGAGAAAGAAGGACAATTTCTTTGTGTTGTATGATAACAATTGCTAATCAAAGCAATGGCTTCAGAAATTATTACAAGAATTATGCTACTGACAGAAATGTAGTCGTACATAGATGTTGACTCCGGTTTCATTGTTATCATGTAATCGTTCACTCGGCTTCAGGTTCTGATGTCGGATATGTTCATGCCTATGTTTTATTGCTGCCATTCCGAATCCATTAAACCAAAAATATAGACCGAGCGAAATAGGTAATAAAACGCTTGGACCGAGATGGACGCGTTATCGTAAAGCAAGCACGTATCGTACAAAAAAAATGAGTAGCGTTGTGGGAACTTCTTGTTCCCTTCATGTTCACCTACCTCTTCGGTTGGTAGCTGACGATAACCTAGGTCCTATGCCCCATAAAGTTACATAAATTTCGTTTGTATGGAGTATACTAAGAAAAAACTCTGTATATTACTCATGAATTGTTAGAATGTTACTCTAACTGAGCTTTGCATCAATAAATATAACCGGGAAATTGGCTCGGTTGTAATGGATGCTCAGATTGAGGGTTAAGGGTATCTTAATCAAGGTAATGTAAACGGTCCCTGACTTTTGTTTCAACACCGACGCTTCCTGGTGTGCGGCGTTGGATTGGTTGGACTGCGCCACCATCTGATTGGGTGAAGTTGAATTATGACGGCAGTTCTATTGTTAATCCTGGGGTGACTAGTGATGGAGGGTTGTTGCGTGATTCATTTAGTCGTTGACTCGAGAGATACTCGTTTCGCATTGGTATTTCATCTATCTTGGTGGGGGAGTTATGGTCCATTCGAGATGGTTTGATTTTTGCGTGGGATCAAGGTTTTCGGCAAGTCATTGTCGAATCTGATAGCATGGAGGCGGTGCGAATGGTGACCTGTAGTGTTATCCTTTCCCATCCCCTGTCTGTTTTGGTTGTGGATATTCAAGCCTTACTTGCTCGAAATTGGAGTTGCTCTATTCGGCATGTGCTTCGTGAAGATAACTTTGCCGCAGATTGTCTAGCTAAATTGGGTCATGGCCTTGATTCTATTTTTCAGGTTTGGGATGCTATTCCTAACGCTCTCTTCTTGATTGTTTGGGCTGATGCCTGTGGTATTTCTTTTATGAGGTAGTTTTAGCTTCTCTTGATTGTAACCAAAAAAATAAAACGGTCAAATCCAGAATTTAGGGGTGTTTGGTTTAGTTGAGGCAATGCTAAAATGAATGAAAATGAATATTAGCAAAAATAAGAATGGATATAATAATTATAATTATGATAGGTGATAAGAAAGAAAGAATGATTATCGTTATCATTGATAGTAACTGATTAGTTAAAAATTTTGATAAATAAAAATTTATTATTATTTACATCAAATTTTAATATATTTTGATTAATTATATTTAACTTTAATGTATTCTAATTAATTATATTATTTTGCTAAAAAAGGGAAAAAAAATAAAAAATAGCCTATCATGAGTATGACAGACATCAAGCCCGTGACACTTGCACATTACACATGAATGACTTTCATTTTTCTCATACTCAAGGATATGGAGTAATCCTCAAAACTCGGATATAGGCCTCATTTGGTAGATGATGTTTCAACCATTTTTTAATGTTTTGGACGATATTGTTAAACAACTAGTTATTTTGTTTAGTTATCAGCTTATGGGTTGGCTTATCCAACCCAACCAGTTGATTTTTTTAAAAGCTCCTCTATATGAGCACTTTTGGTGATCAACTGATAAAATTTTATTTGGTTGATGATTGTGCCCTTTATTTTTTTAACACTGGTAAAGGCCCTTGTCCTTTTCTTGATAAATCAATAAGTCTTTTTTAATTTTTCTAATGAGAAAACCTGAACTATAATATAATATTTTTATTTTTATTTTTATTTTTTAAAATAATAAATGTTATAATATTATTTTAATAATAGTACAAGTTCTAATATGTTAAGTCATTCTTTCACTCTTCCATAATTCTAAAACTATTAATAATTAAAATTTTCAATACTACTTTATTTTAATTAAAACTAATTAAACAAATTATTTAAAAAA
>JANIHZ010000209.1:26840046-26864018 GCA_027478365.1 Erythroxylum rufum | reverse complement strand
AACTGAAAATGCTTTCTTTTAACGTGGGCTCCGATTGTTTACTGTCTTTTCCGCGCACATGAGAGTATTCAAAAAAATATTTATACTGAGTTTCGTCTGACTGACTGATGTAGTACGCCACCCTCGCGGGGCACGGACTCGGATATCATCAACGATGTCGGGTTCGGGTCACGCGGGTGTGGGGTGTTACAATACTGCCTTGCCATCGTCGCTTAAAGAACAAATTCTGCCTCCATCTAGACCACCTGATCCTGGGATGAATTTGATGTCGGAAAGTGAGACCGCCTTTGTACCTGATTCTCAAATGAAAGAGATACCACAGAATCCCATGACAAACCCAGGTCGGGTTCTAGTTGATAACCCAGTAAACACTTATGCGTAACAGTGTTTACTTCGTCTTTTGGTATTTATTTATGTTGCTCTTCATATGGAACTGTTAGGAGGCTGGAGGTAAGACCTTCAAGTCAATTCTTAAGAACTATATTCGGATATCTGTGTTGTCTTGGTTGAGCCAAGAATTAGTGGGGTTTAGGCAATGAAGGTTATTAGGAGCTTGGGTTTTGCTCATTCTTTTAGGGTGGAAGCTGAAGGATTCTCGGGAGGCATATGGTTATTATGGAAAGCTGATATTGTGGTTCGAATTCTGATAGCTCACCGACAATTTGTGCATACTAATATTGAATGGAATCAAACATCTTTTGACTTCACTGCCATTTATGTTAGCCCTACGTATTCTTTATAATAATTATTGTGGAAGCATTTGTGTAAAATTGCTAGGGTTACCTCTAAACTGTGGCTTTTAGGTAGGGACTTCAATGCCAAGCAGAGAGCAATGACAAACGTGGAGGTTCTAGACTCCAACCAATAGTCAATACACAATTTTGGGACTATATTCAATGTTGTCAACTACATGATCTTGGATTTTCAGGGCCAAAGTTCACATGAAGGAGAGGTTAGATTCTCGCTAGACTAGACCGAGTATTCTACTCTAATTCTTGGCAGGCATTCCAGAACATTTCAGCTACTCATCTACTCTTTATAAAGTCAAATCATCTCCCACTTCTTGTGACACTACAACAAAGCACGCATTTACCTCCAACCCCTAGGCTATTCAAATTTTAGTTAGCTTGGTTGACACATGAATAATTTGTCCAGACTGTTGCAGATAATTGGAATCCTACTATGTCTGATTTTAGTGGTGCGGTCAGGAATTTTTTAGAAAGACTACATCATTGGAACTCTACTACTTTTGGCAATATTTTTCATAGGAAAAAAAAGACTCATGGCCCGACTTGAAGGCATTCAAAAGACACTAGAAGATGAATATTCAAATTCCCTACGAGAGTTGGAGGAATATCTATGTTTGGAACTAGAATAGGATCTTTGTCAAGAACTTTATTGGCACCAACTCTCAAGATGTTAGTGGTTAGGCCAGAGAGACAGAAATACTAAGTACTACCATGCTATTACAACTACCAAATGACAGAAAGTGAGGGTTGCTTCTTTGAAGGATGAAAATGGTTGCGTAGGGTTGGACATAAAGAGTATCAAACAAATAGCGAAGAAGTTCCTTGAGAAACTCTATACGGCAGAAATACATACACCTAAGGAACTTCCTATCAACGGTCTTTTTCCTTCACTCTCTCACAGGGCTATAACTGATCTAAAAAGTCCACTTAGTCATGAAGAAATCAAGAAGACATTCTTTAATATGGCACCTAATAAGGCACCAGGCTTTGATGGATTTACCGCCTTATTCTACCAATCCCAATGGGACATCGTCGGGCCTTCACTGATACTCTTTATCTAGAGAATTTTTAGACATGAAGCTTGGGAATCTGAACTGGATTGTACTTTTATGGTTCTTATGCCAAAGCTCCCTTCACCCATGTCGATTACTCAATTCAGGCCAATTGCTTTGTGTTCAGTGATTTACAAAGCTATTACCAAGATTATTGTTAACTGGCTCAAACCTCACCTAGATGATCTCGTAGCTTCAACTCAATGCAGTTTTGTTCTAAGACGATTGATTACAGACAATATTATTATTGCCCAAGAGGTCATCCATACAATGAAATGGAAATCTAGACAAAAGGGATAATTTATATTAAGGTGGATCTTGAAAAAGCTTACGACAAGCTTTCTTGGGATTTTATCAAAGATACACTCATCGATACTGGGCTTCCTTACTCTTTGATAAACCTTATTATGAAGTGTCTTTCCTCGGTTTCTATGCAAGTGAATTGGAATAGCGAACTTATGATGCATTTACTCCCACCAGAGGTATTCTATAGGGCAACCCCCTATCGCCTTATCTTTTCATCCTATGTATAGAAAGAATAGGTCACTTAATTACTAACTCTGTGTCTCAAGGATGGTGGAAGCCAATTATGTAGAAGAGGGCCTTCTATCTCTCACTTGTTTTTTGTTAACAATCTCATTTTATTCTCAGAAGCCTCAATTGAACAAATGTACGTGATTTAAGACACTTTAAATACTTTTTGTGCAGCATCATGACAACGGGTCAGTCAAGACAAATTTTGTTGTTTTTATTCCAAGAATATACATCACTCGGTGGCGCACTATTTAAACAGAGAATTGGGCTTTAAGGAAACAAATGATTTAGGATGCTATCTGGGCATGCCCCCTATTGCACGAGCGAGTCTGTAAAAGAACCTATCAACATATTCTTGATGAGGTTCATCAACGTCTCTCAGGATGGACGACAATCATTTTTCATTCGCAGGACGAATTACATTGACTCAATCAGTCATAACGACTCTTCCCACTTATACCATGCAGACGGTCCGCCTGCCTTGCAGTCTTTGCGATGATTTGGAGAAATTAATGCGACAGTTTCGGTGGGGCTCGCCTAATGGAAAAAGGAGGATTAACCTAGTAAATTGGGATAACGTTTGCCAACCTAAAGAGCTGGGGGGTCTTGGCATTCGAAAATTTCAAGAAACCAATAATGCCTCAATAGCAAAACTAGGGTGGTCGTTAATTACTAAGCCTAATGCGTTATTGGTGCAAATTCTCTCTGCGAAGTATAATTTTGATGCCAACAACATTCCCACTTCTCTTGATGCAACTGGCAGTTCAATGGTTTGGAAGAGTATAAAAGCTATTTGGCACCATGTTCTTCAGGGTATGAAATGGATGATCTGTGATGGATCTAAGACTCAATTCTGGCTAGACCCTTGGGTTAAGGGTTTGGGACCTCTTATCTCTCATGCAGCGGTTCCTATTTCGCAATCAACTATTGATCTCCTTGTTCAACACTTTGCGGACATTGCTGGTAATTGGAAATGGGAAGCGTTCCAATCTCTGCTCCCTTCTTCAATTTGCATGTCCATTGCAGGTATTTTTCCTCTTAACCCCTACTTAGGGCTTGATAAGCTGATCTGGAGAATTTCGAACACTGGGTAGTTCAATATAGCATCGATATATTCCATGTTAATGGATCACGAGGGCGTTTCATACAATGGATTTTGGAAGGCAATATGGCAATGGAAGGACTTGCAATGAATTCGCTCATTCCTTTGGCTCTTCGCACACGATCAATTACTTTCTAATCAACAACGAGTTCACAAAAAGTTAACTATGGATGTTACGTGCTATCATTGTCGAACAGAAGAATCCTTGTTACATATAGTGTGTGACTACACCAAAGCTCCCAGCTTGTGGAGTGCATTCCCTCCACACATAGTCTCCTCTGATTTCTTCACTCTGACGACTCATGAGTGGCTAGTTAGGAATCTACAAAAACACCAGATTGTGCTTGGCTTTGATTGGTCAATCATCTTTGGTGCTGCTTGTTGGTTCTTATGGGCCTGGAGAAATATGGCCTTTTTTAATGAGCAATTTTCTTAGGCGGCTTCCCCAGCGTATTATGTTTTGGAGTATGCCCATCGGATTTACAAGGCTTCAGTCTGGCAAGGTAGAGCAAATCTTGGACATCACCTTAGTGTGAGTGACTTATAGGCTAGTGCAAACCTCCTCCTGGTTAGGTACGATTAAATACGGATGGAGTATGCAAAAGATCGTCCTCTTCGGCCACAACAGGTGGCCTTATTCGTGATAATTCAGGTGCTTGACTTGGAGGCTTCGTGCAGAATCTTAGCTGGTGTTCCTCTATTGCTGTTAAAATTTGGGGAGTTTTTTCCAAGCTCAAACTTGCTTGGAACCTGGGTTATCGTCGGATTGAATTAGAAGTGGATTCTCTAACGGTGATTAATATCCTATCCTCCTCTTTTAAACGAACAATGTCTCTCAATCCCCTAGTCATGGGTATTAATGAGTTGTTTACTCGAAACTGGGTAGTTTTACCTCGTCACATTCACAGGGAGGGTAACCGATGTGCCGACTGGCTCGCTAACTTTGCAGAATATTTTGAGTTAGGAATCACTACTTTTGATACTACACCTATAGGGTGCCTCTCAATCTTTTTAGAGGATATGTCATGTTTCCCTAGACTAGTCATGTAATAATCTCATTGTTTTCTTTCCATTTCATTCAGAAAAAAAACTACCGACAACATATTTTAAAGTGCTAATATGAATAACAAACTTTAAAGTATTAACTATTTTGAATTTTTTATAATTTGGTGCCAAAATTTTTAAAGCTTTAACTTAAATTCTCGGTTTAAAATATTAGTTATGTTAATATTTTACTAATTTAGGTAACAGAATCATTTTTATCTATAATATGTAAGTTTTATGTGAAAAATTAATGACCGAGTAAGCATCAACGTAGCTTAATATACTCAACTCATAACTTATATTCTATAACCCATACTCACAACCCATATCTATAAACTATACCTATGACCTATTTTATTCAAAGTAACTACATCATCTTCATCCTCTGCGTCTCCTCTATTCATCATTTGAAAAGCACCATTTTCTGCGTGCACCATTTTCTTGGTTCTTTCAAGGCTGGGCATCGTGGGGTTTAAAATATGGTTTGAAATTTTATAAGCTAGTTATGTTTTTCCCTGTTTGTTGGCTGTTCATTTTTGTATTAAGTGTTTCATGGTGCTTTGTCTGTTTTTATTAATTTTGTACGCATCGAGTTTACTTATATGCATCAAGCTAGAACTGTAAGCACACATTTCTTACGAGCATTTCATCGAACAGCTTACATGTGCCCATCTCCAACCCTCTGTTTTGTTACATTTGATGGCACTCTCCTACTTATGTTTTTGGCCCTCCTTCCCATCATCATTGGCTTCCTTCTTTTTTGTTGATTTCAACTTATCTTTTGACTTTAACTTGTTGAACCAACACTCCATAAGCTCCATGACTGTTTCCATGTAACATATTCAATTCATAGCATTGTGTTTGCTCCAACAAGAACATGATGTTCCTTGTCTTGTTTATGCATATGATATGATGTAATATGGAGATATGGTCTAATTCCTCACATCAAATAACAAGAGATTGATTTTCCACTTCCCATTTTTTAAATGTAAAGTGTATATTAAGTGTCAAAAATCCTGAATAGGTTAAAAAATTAATATAAATCATTTAACTAAATTAATATTAACGAATGGACTGCTAATTATATAAGTTACTCTTTGTTAATCAATTTATTTATGTTTTGAAAATATTTAAATGTTCAATACAATTGATAACAATGATGTAATTTTTTACAATTAAGTTAGACAATATTATTCCAATCAACCCTCAAAGATATATATTGTGTTGAATCATCTTTCAGAATAAATTAAGATCCTTATATGATAATTATGGAATCTGAATACAATTATTAACAATTCACCAAAAACTTACAAAATTAAACTTTGTGAACTTATAAATTCTTCACTTGTATAATCCATACTCATGTATATTTTTTTTCACTTAGTCTTAAGGAATTATTACAACTCCAACTGAGGAGATTCTCACCTAGTCTTTTCTAACCACTTCTAAGGATGTAATTCTCATATATAGTTAGTCACCTTACATACTCAATTGCTTAACTATTTATTTGATTGCACCAATTACTAAAATGCATTGTCAAAAGCTTTTGAATCTCACAAGGCTGATCAATTCAAATTTCTAGGGATTCAATCATGTCGATGGACTTAAAAACAATAAAAAATTTTCAATTGGCTTATAACTCATTGGCGTTATATTCTTAAAATATTATCTTTAGCGACGTAAAAACTTGTACTGTGCAAGTAAAGCACAAATCTAAAATAATTTTCCCTTAAGGTTCTAGTTTGCAGTTATGGTCAGAATTTACTGCACATTTATTCTCCTAAGGAGCAGGCAACAAAATGATATAAAAAGCAATAACACATTTAAGCTCTGATTCCATCATTTAAACTTAACAAAAAAAAAATTTAGTTAGTTTCATGTTTTATTTCATTGTGTTTCCTTTGCATTTGATTTTGTGTCATAGGAACCTCCAATCCAATTAAAAGATGTTCCTTTTAGTTTTCTTAATGTAATCATTTTTGGACCTTTCAATTTGAATTGTTTCCCCTTTATGTGTTCTTAATGATATATGAGCAATAGCCTAGGTGTCTCTATACTATTTTAGCATCACCCACTCCTAGAGATTGCTTTGACTAATTTACCTTAATAATTTATATAAAAAGTATGTTGAAAGTTGAAATTTGTTTTTAGTTACTTAGTTAATTCTAAATATATTGACTTATAATTCTTGACCTGCTGATTTATTGTTAGTTTAAGGTTTTATAATAATGATTTTGATGATAACTTTATGATATTTCAAATTTCAAATTTAGATTATTTCCATTTATTCGAATAGGTAATAATATAGTTTTGCAAAAGAATGTTTCCTTTCTTACAAGATCCCTCTTAATGAACTTACCTTATTAGAAATGACTCCACAATATCTAAAAGGATCTTACCAACCACATAATTCGACAATCAGCTCAAGAAATTGTCAAAATTATTTCTTGACATCTGGGTACTAGCATATTCTAGCAAAGATGATATTGAAGATCTTTTAGACTCGAAATCAACTCAGAATATAAATGGAGCAACGACTAATTGAAGAAAATTCCTATTTAAGGATGAGCCACTGCATTTGTGAATAAGTCAGAAATACTTCAGCAACATCAATATTTTCGAAAGTCATATCTTTATCAAACTCCTTGTGCCTTAGAAAGTGAAAACACTTTTTTGAGATAGATTGTTATTCCTTGAAGCTTTTATTGAGCAAACTTTATATACATTGTTGTTGAGAGCTTATAGAGGCTTGTTAAACACTACGAGTGTGGAAGGTTGAAGAACTTTAGAAAATATGTACTTGTGAGCTTAGAGAGGCTTGTCAAAATTTACTACTTTGATTTTTTATAGTGAAATACTCAAGTTAGATACTTGGGGACTGGACATAAACTTCGTTAAAAGCCAAACTATTATAAATCAACTGCGTCACTCTTTCTCTCTTAATTTTAAATTTTCGCATTATAGTGTTTGTGTTTAAATTTGGAAGAGGCTCCTTCACTTTTAGAATAGGCTCATTATGTTTTAATATTGCAAGAGGTTTCTTATGTTTTAAATTTTTATAGGCTCCTTTCGTTAACAGGCTCCTTTCATTTTGAAAGCTAACATGCTCCTTTTGTTTTGAAAGTTAATAGGCTCCTTTCAATTTAAAAGTTAACAGGATCCTTTCATTTTGAAAGTTGACAGGCTCCTTTTGTTTTAAACTTTAACAGGCTCCTTTTATTTACAAACCTTTCAGTTGAAATAGCACGTTCTTTTCTTTTACATGAATTGATAGTAACTTGCAAATTTTTTTTAAGTCACACATAATTCACCCTTGTCTTGCATGTGTATGCTTTATCATTTAGTATCAGAGCGAGGTTTCACATTTATTATGCTTTACAACACATGATAGATCACAACAAATAATTTGAGAAGCCTTGAAGGACAATCCATCTCAAAGTCTTCTTATTTCAATGAAAATAACTATTCCTATTGAAAAGAGAGAATGACTATTTATCTTTAATCTGTAGATATCGAAATTTAGCAAGCTATCAAAGTTGGAGCTACACCTCTTACTACTAACGACGTAGAAGTACAGACTGATGCTAATAAAAGAAATGAATAGTTGAATGCTAAAGCAAAAATTATCTTATTTGTGCACAATTCCAAAAGAGTATGAAAAGATATCGTACTGTTCTACAACAAAGGAAACGTGAGACAAACTTCAAGTTACTTTTGAAGGAACAAATGAGGTAAAGAAACATAGAATAAGTCTTTTAATGCATCAATATGAAACTATTTGTATGAAACATGAACAAACCATAGACGAATTCTTTGGACGTTTCAATAATGTCATCACAACCTTAAAGAACTTGGAAAAGATATATCCCAATGATGAGCTTGTAACAAAGACTCTAAGGTCACTACCAAAGGAATGGAGACCTAAGGTGACATCTCTAGAAATTGCAGGATCTCGACACTATTTCACTCGATTGGTTAAGAGGAAATTTGATGATCCGTGAAGTCGAGCTTAGGTGAGATGAAGGATCCCTATACAAAAGAGGAATGACACTAAAAGCAGCTGATGAATCAAATCCATCAAACGGTGATGAAAGTGACACTGAGTTGCAAATAGATGGAGATGATGAATTTAATTTCATAGTCAATTCTACAAAAAGAAGTTAGTGAAAAAAAGAAGGAAACAAGAAAACTAGAAATAACAGGTTCCTATCGAAAGGCAGTAGTAGTAGTAGCAATATACAAAATAATCAAATCATATGTTTTCACGCTGCAAGAAGCCTGGACATATAAGACCAAAATGCCCTCTTCTTCAAAAGGACAAAACAGAGAACAGAAAACCCAAAAAGCAAGCTATGATTGGAACTTGGTCAGATGAGGATTTTGAAAACTTTGAAAAGAAGAGCCTGAATAAGTCAACAGTGCTTGTTTTATGGCTGAATCAGGAGACGATGAGGTATATGATTCTAACTCTGATATTAAAATAGATGAATTAAGAGACGCATATCATGAACTGTATCATTAGTACAAAAAATTAGTAGTGCATTATTTCAAAAAGGTTGAGAAGTCCAAGAATAATGATGCTTCCTTAAAGAATAAGATTAAATTATTAGAATCTGCGAATAAAAATTTGTTGTCTAAAAATATGGCTCTTGAAAATAATAATAAACAAAAAGTTTCTGAAAAGAAATTTTTGGAACAAAAAGCAAGTCAGTTAGAGAATGCATTGTTTGAGAACGTTTATGATAAGATAAAATGCTTAGAAGAAAAGTTGATGCCTTAAACTTGAGAAAGAGAAAGTGGCTGGAAAAATCATTTTTCTAGAAAAAGATCTTGCAAATTTTTTGATGGAAGGAATAATCTTGATGCATTACTTGGGAATGGTAAAGGTGTTTTTGATAAGGCTAGAATACGATATAATGAAAATAATAATATTAGGTCATACAAGAACTTTTTTATTAAATTCTGCAGTAGCTATAGCCAAAACAGTAGGAACCTAATAAATGAAAAAAATTAAAGTAACTCTCATTCATCTGTTTTGTGCTCTTACTATGGTAGACATGGTCATATTAATCATTCCTGTAACTTTCGGAGAATGAAGAAATTATCTTAAATGTATGCTTGGAGACCAAAAGGTGAAACTACTAACCTAAAAGGACCTAGAAAAATTTGGGTACCTAACATAAGATAATACATTCTGCAGATATGCTTCAGAATAGAGACTAGAGAATATCAACAGATAGTTAATAGTGGTTGTTCGAGACACATGATAGGTAAAATATCACATTTTAACTATATTGAAAGGAAAGATGGAGGTAATGTTGTCTTTGCTAACAAAAACAAGGCAAAAGTCTTTGGAATTGGTAAAATTGGTGACTCTGATTTTGCTTCTATTGATAACATTCTTTATGTTGATGGATTGAGACATAACTTGTTAAGTGTAGGTCAATTATATGATAAGGGCTATAGAGACACTTTCTGTGCATTCCATTGTGAAACCTAGAAATCAAAATATACATTGTGCTCAATTGGAAGACATGTCTTCGCAAAATGTTAAGTTCTTTGTTTCACTAGAAAATGATTCATTTATCTAGTGTATAAGATTTGGACATGCTAGCATGAGCATTTTATCAAAATTATCCAAAAATGAGTTAGTAAAAGGACTATCGAACTTGAAGTTTGAGAATAATCATGTTTGCGAAGCTTGTTTAAAAGGAAAACAAACCAGAAATAATTTTTCTCCTAAAAATATTGTTTCTACCAACCAACCGCTTTAACTTGTATATATGGATTTATTTGGTCCTACTAGGACTCAAAGCTTTGGTGGTAAACACTATGGTTTTGTATAGTAGATGATTATTTTAGATTTACATGGGTTTATTTTCTATCAAATAAGGATGATACTTTTTAAGTTTTTGAAAAATTTTGTAGAAAAATTAAAATTGAGAAAGGATACTGCATTACATTAATACAGAGCAATCATGGAGGAGAATTTGATAACAGAAAATTTAAAGATTTATGTAATAAATGTGGTATAACTCGTAATTTTTCATGCCCAAGGACTCCTTAACAAAATGGAGTTGTTGAGAGAAAGAACATGGCTCTTATTGATATGGCCAAGATAATGTTGTGTGAAAGTGGTCTACCTCATAGTTACTGGGCAGAAGTTGTATCTACTACTTGTTTCATACTTAATAGGTGACTTATAAAGACCCCCTATGAGTTGTGGAAAGGAAGAAAACTGAATGTTGCTTACTTTCAAGCATTTGGCTGCAAGTGATTCATATTAAATAATGAAAAAAGACAATCCTGGAAAATTTAATGTGAAATTAGATGAATCTATTTTTCTAGGTCACAGCACTCCTAGCAAAGGATTTAGAGTTTATAATAAAAGAACAAAAAGGATAGAAGAATCAATACATATGGTATTTGATGAAGCACTACCCTTGATAACAAAAATTGATTCAGATGATGAAAGGCATCCTTTAGTCCACAAAAATATGACATACACCCAAACCACATCTATAGTACCTTCGAAATCACAAGATCAAGAAGGTCCTTCTGAAGCTAGGATAGAGCAGGCTTCTTCTCCAAGAACATCTCAACAGGAGCCTATGCAACAAAGAATACCAAGAGAATGAAGAGGTTTAGATACACCTCAGTACATTCTGGGAGACCCTTTTGAAAGTCTAAGAACCAGATCATCGTTCAAAAACAATTATGTTGCCCTCATCTCACAATTAGAACCAAGGACTGTTGAAGAGGCTCTTACTGATGAAAATTAAGTTTCAGTTATGAAAGATAAACTAAATCAGTTTGACAAGAACAAAGTTTGGAATCTAGTTCCTCGCCCATAAAACAGGTCAGTCATTGGAACTCGCTATATAATTTGAAACAAACTTAATGAAAATGATAAGGTGGTAAGAAACAAAGCTAGATTTGGAGCTTAAGGTTATAATCAACAGGAATGTATTGACTTTGATGAGACTTATGCATCTGTTGCTAGATTAGAATCAATTAGAATTTTACTTGCTTTTGCATGTCATAGAAATTTCAAATTATTCCAAATGAATGTCAAAAGTGCCTTCTTAAATGGATATATTAACGAAGAAGTGTTTGTTAAGTAACCTCCAGGTTTTCAAGGTAAAAACCATCTTGAATATATGATGAAGTTAAATAAAGCTCTGTATGATCTAAAGCAGCCTCCTCGAGCATGGTATGAGAGGTTAAGTAACTTTCTGCTCGAAAATAACTTTGAAAGAAGAAAGGTAGATAAAACCTTATTTATTAAGAAAAAGAAGAATGATTTAATCATAGTGAAAATAGATGTTGATGACATAATATTTGGTGCTACTAATCCATCATTCTGTGAATAATTCTCAACCTTAATGCAGGAGGAGTTTAAAATGAGTGTGAAAGGAGAACTATCTTTCTTTCTTGGGATGCAAATTAGGTAAATAGAAAAAAGAAATCTTCATCAGTAAAGACAAATACACAAAAGAACTCATCAAGAAATATCATTTTGAGAATGTCAAACTGATCCGTACTCCTATGTATACTAGAACTAAACATGATAAAGATGAAGAAGGTAAGACTACGCATGAAATAAAATACAAATGAATGATTGGATCACTTATATATTTTACAAGCTCAAGAACAGATATTATGCTTAGTGTGTGTCCTTGCGTACGCTTTCAGTCAAATACAAAAGAAAGCCACCTACAAGCAGTTAAAAGGATCTTTCATTATCTTCTTGGAACTATGAATTTTAGATTATGGTATCCGAAAACTGGTTCTTTTAATATAGTTGGCTATTGTGATGCAGATTATGCAGGTGATAAAGTTGATAGAAAAAGTACAGGTGGTCACTGTCAATTTCTTGGAGGATGTCTAGTTTCTTGGTCTTGCAAAAAACAAAATTGCACATCGCTTTCAACAACTGAAGCAGAATATATAGTAGATGCCAACTATTATGCCCAAATCTTATAGATGAAACATCAACTCCAAGATTTTCTTTAAACTTTGATCACATTCATATATTATGTGATAATACAAGTGCAATCAATCTTTCTAAAAATCATGTGCATCATTATAGGACTAAGCATATAGACATCAAACATCACTTTCTTAGAGATCATGTTTCAAAAGGAACCACTGATCTTTTGCATGTTAAAACTAAAAATCAAGTAGTTGATATCTTTACTAAGCCACTATCTAAAGATAGATTTTGTTTATTAAGAAAAGAAATTGGCATGTGCAAAATATCTGACATTTAATTCTGTTTCAAAATATTATGCTACTTCCTTTTATAGATATTGGCAGGCTCCTTCTAATTCACTCTTTAGTAGGCTCCTCTTGGTTTAATACGCTAGAGTAAATGTTTCTTAAAAAGGCATTTTTTAAATAGTGTCGTTTTAGCTTTTAAAACATGCACGCATCGCTCTGATAGCTTTCCATAAGTGACTGATAGAAGATACGCAAACGATCACACCTCCTCTAATAGTGTGTATGATTGTTCATCTTCACAGGAAATCAACGCTCAAGAACTATTTAGTATATCCTGAAAAGGTTTCCTCCTACTTATCTTCATCGTTCTCAAAAGGACCGCTTTTCCTCTCTGCACCCTAACTCTCTGTTTCTGCTCAAATCTCCTAAATCTCACTAACTTACTTGAAATGGCACAAACAAAGTCCAAGGGACAAAAGAAAACCTTGACTCCCATGACCAAGCATGGCGAAACTCTTCGCCATGAATTAGAGTATGAAACTCTTATTTTTGAATCATCTTCTCTGTCACCAATAATAAGATCACCAAGCACCCCTATTGAACCTGTTTCTGTCACCTCTATCAAAAAGCCCCAAGTTTCATAATCATCCACTCAGGAGACTCTGTACGAGAGAATTAACTATCACAAATAAAAAAGGAAGAAGAAGAAAGAAAAAGGAACATCGCTTCTATTGCACAAAATCAAAGGCAAATGACACCCTTAATATAAAAATAAACAGCAAACAAAAAGAGAAAAACATATCTAGCTTATAAACTTTCAAATCCTAATGTTAAACCCCACAACGTCTAGCCTTGAAAGAACTAAGAAAATGGTGCTTCCAATTATAGATGCTAAAGGGGAGAGGAGAGCTCCCAGATGATGACAAAAAGGAGAGGAGATTCAGAGAATGAAGGTGATGTGGTTATTTTGAAATAAAATGGACTGTGGATTGAGTGTATTAGTCCATGTGGATGCTTAGTTCGTCATTAATCTTTTACATGAAAGCTTACATGCCATAGACAAAATTGATTTTGTTAATCACATCAACAAAATATTAACAAAAGGAATATTTTAAACTAAGTTGTTAAAGTTGTAAAAGGTTGATCACTTAATTAAAAAATTTAAAAGTTTTGACATTGAATTGAAAAAATCTCAAGGGATTTGGCACTTTAGAAAATATTATCTTCAAAAAATATAAAGCATTTAGTACAGCCAAAAATATGTTAGGGAGTGATTAGAAGAAGTAAGGGATTTCGATTCCTAATCCAAGCCTAGTCCTAAAATGGTGCTACTCAAAATTGGGGTCATTGCTCAACAACAATGTACTGGTCCATTTCAATTAGAGATTGAGGCTCGGGTTCACAAGTTCACAAATTATTAGCCTGCAACCACAAGCTGGGTGATATTGGACTTATAACATTAGTACTGATGCCCAAAACTACCAGCTTAAGGAGCAAAGTTGTGATTGACATTATCATCATTTAGTGTTATTATTATTAAATAAAGAAATTTTATTAAAATAATATTAATAATTATTTATATACATGCATTTTTCAACTATGATTTTTTTTAATTTATATTAAATGTCTGGGAGCTTAATGACAAAAAGAAAATTTTTAATTTTAATTTTGATGGTGTGGGAGGAATTAATAGAATGATTTTTATGTGAGCAAAGCTATCACAAATGTTGCACCACCAAAATAAAGTGATGGAGAGGATTGGTTGCAACGTGGTTGCGGGTTATGGTTCAATTCCTATCAGTGGTGTGGTCTCATGATTGACTTACCTGAACTGATCAAGTGGATATAAGCTGTCATTAATGGTTGATCCGTCTGTTCTACTGAAGTGCTAGTTTATATAAACAACCGAGCCTTGTCAATCAAAATGAATAATATGTTTATTTTTACCGAGTTGGAAGAGAAGCCTTCCTATGACGACTGTAATTGGTGAAAGGTAAGTTGTCCGGTGGGTTCGGACTCGGAGCGACTATGTCACCTCTACGTTGCAAAGAGACGTGACATATAAAGGTACTAGTTAGACTATAAACATTTCTGTCTAATTATATTGTTTAATCTTCCAAATGTCAAACCTTCATGCGAGCACGTCCAAGATTGACGTGTATATATTTCATTTGTAATCTTTTTTCTATATTATTTCCGTTCATTTCAGTGGAATAGTGCATGAACCCTGAGTCACAGTCTGATTTAAATTATCATCCTACATACATACAATAAATAAAACTGATAAAGCACTTGGTCTCAGGCTTTAAAAGTCTCAAAGTTCATAAGTTTCTAAAGAGTAGGCGCTTGGTCGAAGAAAAGCATCCAAAGTCAACTAGACATGTGGTTCACCAACGTATACGCGGATGGATATTGAATTGAATCAATTCTAAGGTAAGAGCCAATATAAAAGAATTTGGTAATTGCACATGCAAGCCTACATAACCATTAGCGTAACGTAACCTTGAGAAAGAAGAATGCTATGTATCCTCTTGTTATCTAACAGTCGCGTGCCTATGACAAAAAGAACCCCCGTCACCCAAAAACTAAGTAACAGGAAGAGTAAACACAGATTCAACTGATAATTAGTTTTGTTAATCGTCAATTCAAACAGTCTCTGCACCCCCAAGACTCCATATCATTCGCCTATGAAACCGGATAAATTAACACCTCTTTATATATCCATCAACATTCACAAACCCATTCCCATTTTACACCAAGTCCTACACAATCATCAAACCCATAAGCTTCTCTTTGTCGATCGAGTATGGACGTCGAGCATGCAAGAATGACGACACAAAAGCACGTTTCCGTTATTCAAGAGGATGATTACATGAAACGAGTTATCTCAAGGAACTCCTCGGTGGGTTGCTCTTCGCGCGTATTTTACTACCGAAGCAGTGAAGGGGTTCCGTTTAAATGGGAAATGCAACCGGGGACACCCAAAGATCCGCAGAAAGAAGACGTTATTCCGCCGCTTAGCCCACCACCGGCAGTCCTTAGCTTAGGGCTGCCAAGACCATGCATTCTCATTGAAGAACCTAAGCCTTCAATGCGATTTAGGTTAAAGATCTGGAAACATATAAAGAAACTGCACTTAAGCAGGCAGTCAAAGAGTATGTCTCAACGGAGTAATGTCATCACAGATGGGACAAGCAGTCCAGATAAGTTCGATAGGTTAGAGTTTTACAGCTCCGATGGTGACTTTATGACGTCGCCGCGTAAGTCAATCTCTTCAAGTTCGTCGTCCTTGTCGTTCTCCAACTCCAATGGTCACTCCATTCGGTCTTCAAGATTGGAGAGTCCTGCAAGGGAGACTAGACAAAGGCCTTATGGTTGTGGACCTTGGACTGTTACTTCAGTTCTTGTTTCTCTCAGAAGGCGAAACTGATGCAATCATGTAACCCTTTTCCTCATTACTGTGTTCTTCAATCTTCATCACTATATAAATGACAAACGGTGTATGCATGATATACGAATATATATACTTCAACTTGCAATCGAGATTTTCTAATCTTTTTTTCTTTTTTTGCTGTGTATAACTTCTGCAACTCAGTCTCTTAATATTTGATTTTGATATGATACTTTTATTTAGATTATTGTACAGTAAGTGATTTTTCGAATTTGGACAATAATTAATTATGATCTTAACAATCTTATGATTAAGCAAATCAAATTTGATTCGGTTAAAAATAACAAAGAAGCCAGATAAAGGATCTAACTTAATAGGTTGAAGTCCAGCAAAAAAAATAGACCCTAATCAGTGTGGGCTTATGATAGGGAGGTCAATACAGTTACTATATATAGTTACTAAAGTCTCTTGTTGTTGCTTAAAAAAATTTGTGAACATTCATAATCTTTGACTCATTAAGAGGTTCATGTGTTAAAAAGGATGCAGAAAGACGTTAATGATATTCAGTTAAACAACTTTTGAAAAGATCATCAAGAAATTTCAAAGGTTTCGGTGTAGAATAGCTCATTCTAAGAGTTGGAAAGCAAATTAGGTATTTTATGTGTTTTTCTCCATTTATTAAGATTCATGTTTGATCCTCGGTGTGTAACTAAGGCTTGTGTTATGTATTACATGTGGTATCAGAGTAGTTATATGATTGTGTAAATTTAAATGGAGATTTTCAGATTTTTCCGTAAGGAAATTGGAAAAATCATTTCGTCTTTGCTTATATAAGTTGCATATTGTTGTTTGAATCGATGTTAAATGAGCTTTGCATTGAAATGTGACTTGAAAACGGGCTTCGAGAGAAAAAATGTTTGAAATTCGCTGAAAATTGCCTTTTTTTGATGACAAGAGAGAGAAAATAATAGTAGAAGGTGGGTGAACGTCGGGCGTGCGAGAGGCAGTGGACTTCTGGCTAATGTATAGATGTGGACGTGTGTATGGCGTGCGTAACACACACATCTCCATGTAGGGTCTGTGTGTCACACGCGCTTTGAAGTGCATCTGTTTGCACGTGACACATGCAACAAACACTCCTGAAGCATTTAGAGGCGTGTCGCACGTGCCCTCCAGCCACACATAGTGCTAATGTTAGCACGCTACAGGACCAACAAAACTCAAAATTTTAAGAATTCACAAAGTGGTCCCCTAAGTTATTTTAGCCCAGTTTTAGGGTCTTGTGAATTTATAAAGTAAAATTTTATTTTTCTGGATTTATTATATTAGTAATAAATAAGGTTTAACTTTAGAAAAATTGACTAAAGTTATTAAAGCCAAATTTGAGTGAAATTTCATACTTTAAACTTGAAATAAAAGAGATAAATATAGTTTTGGTGTTTCATATGGTATGTTTGTTGTTTGTCATTGGATGATTATCACTCTGATTGAGATCTTCCTTATGATGAATTCTCAAATATAGTTAATTGATAATGTTTTCAACACTAGTTTATGATAATGAGAATGTGCATAAGGGTATTGCATTTATTGATAGTACATTGTCACATATTTTATGCCCATACAGAATGTGAGGATAACATACAGGTATATTCCTCGTGTTTGTGGATATATTTAGGTACTAATGAGAATGTAGTCACCACAGTGACCTTTCAAGTTAGTATTTGAATTGTTCTACTTGCATGTTTAAGGATGTCTCTAGTCTCGTGTTTGGTTATTTTACTCACAATTGTTGGCCTTATATGAGATTTTGAGATATGCATAAAGGCATAAGATGGAAGAAAGCTATCACTTAACTGATCTATTCACCCATAGGTGGTAGAGTCATAAGAGTTAATGGTGTATACTCTGATTGCTTTTATGTGGAGATCTTATCTGCATGTATTATGTATTCAGCCTACAGGCATTTTATGATATGTGTGATAAGATTCTCGATGTAGATACTATTTTGTGGCTTTGAATATCGTTGTTATCCTACATTTGTGCTGATCATTACATTGTTAAATTTTTAGTCACTTTTTCTGTGAACAGAAACAGTGTCACCATTGAAACCCTAACTAGTTTCGACTTCAAGAAATGGAAGCAAGATATAAAATTTGCTTTAGAGATGGTAGATAATAATATGGCCACAGTCAAGGACAGGCCATCTGCACCTACATCTCTTAGCTTGGAGGATGAGAAGGCAGCATATGCAGCCTAGGAAAAGTCAAACAGAATGTGCTATTTGACTATAAAGAGATCAATTCTAAACCATCTACTCAGTGGATTTACAGAAACAACCATAGTAAGGAACTTCCTTAACAAGGTCTCACAGAGATACAAGATATCTTCTAATGTTGAGATAGGTACCTTACTAAAGGAATTGTACTCCTTGAGGTATAAATGAAAGGCAGAGTAAGGGAGTACTTCATTAGGATGGGCCACCTATAGTCTAAGTAGAAGGCGTTGAATATCCATATTCCTGATGCTTGCATTATTCACCAAGCTCTGAATACACTTGCTTCAGAGTTTGTTATTATTTTATAACATATAACTCTTAAGATAAGGCTTAGGACATACATGCTTTGATTACCCGATATGTTGTTGAAGAGGAGACACTGAAGAACACGACTCATATAACCCTAGTAGCACCTAAGGGAAAGACAAGGTAAATCGCTAAAAATTCAAAGATAAGAAGTCTAAATTCTCTCCACAAATGAATGTTGGTCAATCTAGTATTGCTGAGGTCCTATGGATGTAAAGAATATGAGGTGTTTCTCGTGTAAGAAGAAGGGGCATAAGAAGTTAGATTGCCATAAATATAAAATTTGGAAAGAAAAGCAAGAACTATTAGGTAACTCCTTGGCTTATATGATCCATGAGTCTAATCTTGCTATTAGGTATGACACGTTTTATATATCATCTTTTAGACAAAATTTGATCTCTATATCTACTTTGGACAAAGAAGGTTATCATTTTGTTATTGATAATTCAGTTATACTACTGTTTTCCAAAGTAAAACATATTGTTATTGCCTTTTTGCCACATAGTTTGTATAGAATGTGTCTTTCCCTTCATTAGATGTATACTTCTTTATATATTGCTAAGTAGGTTACTTAAAAGAGATGGTCATATAAGAAGCCAATGGTCTACCAAAACTATCACTTGAGGGGCTTATTACATTTATTCTTACATACAAAATAAGGCTCTAAGAGACGTAAGAAGAAATAACACTTCCAAAGCAAGAAATTAGCATTTAAAGCCTTAAAGGAATAATCAAGCAAAGAGGAAGAGGTATTAACTAGTGAAAGAGAAGAAGAAGAAATTGGCTTACTTGCTAGAATTTAAGAAGTTCTTGAAGAAGAAATTACCTAAAAGAAATGATTTTAAGGAAGGTAAACGTGATTTAAAACATAAATCCTGTAACATTACTTGCTTTGTATATAAAAAACCTGATCATATAAAGTCATAATGTCCTTGACTCCTATATAATGAGAAGTATAAGGGAAATTATAAGAAAGAGAAGAAGGGCAAGAAGAAAGTACTTAAAGCATTAACTTGGGATGGTACAAGTGAATCTGAAAGTGAGAATTCGAAAGAAGAGATAGCTCATATATGTTTTACCACTATTAACAGTGGTGATGTAACATTCAACCCTAATTCTTGTGATAATGATAGTGATGTTGATTTTATATATAATGAATTAGTTAGGCCTTAAAATTATGAGCATGATAAAGAAAAAAAGCATTTTCCAAATTCAAAGAGGCGTAAAAGTTCCTAGATACATTTATTAGTGAGAATGAAAAGATAAGTGAATTGTATAACATTAAAGCATCAAAAAATGTGATCATTAATAATAATAATGACTTAGATATATTAAGGAATGAGAATGAAATATTGGAAAAGGAGGTAGATTTCCTCAAAGACTCGTTGTCCAAGTTTAATAAAGGAAGTGAAAAATTATAGAACATATTAGGAGCTCAAAATAATTTCAATGATAGGCATGGAACATGATATAACCATAAAAGGGAAGGCAATTCTAAAATCACTTCTTTCTTGAGAAAATATTTGCATAGTGAAAAATCATTGCCTAATATCACAAATAAGTATAGAGCATCCACATCCAAGCATATGTATTTACATTCCACATCCACTAGGACTAATCTTAAATGCAAGCAGTATGATTTTGTATACGACTCACAACCTAGGCATAGAATTCAACACTATCAAGGGAAGAGTGTGCTTAACTTCAATGATAATATGTAAACCTACTCACACCCTTTTAGGACTTAAAGAACCATACATCAAGATTCCATTCATAGTAGACATCATACATATAACTGTGGTAGCTCATTTCACTACTATAGGAAACTATTTAACACTTTTAATGTCCAAAGGAAGTTTCCTCATTATGCATACACATATAGTCATGCATTTATTTATCATCATCATTCATATAATATGGCATATCATTATTGTGGTAAGCTTGGAAATGTTGATATATTTTGTTTTCTTAAATAAAGAATAAAAAACAAACCCATAAAAGTATTTGAAAAGATTCAAACAATCAAAGAACCAAGTTTATTTGGGTTCCTAAATACAATGATTTACTTATTTTGTAGGAGTAAATGGTAAGAAATAGAGATGGTATTCATTGAATTGGATGTTGTTTTGAATAATTTATGTTTTTTCATCTTGATAAATCTAATGTTTAACTATTAAGAGTTATTTTAGAAGAGTCAATTATTGAAAAAAGTGAGAAAGATGAGAAGGATGAGATGCTACTAATGGATTGAGAATTCAAGAATAATCATCACTTAAAAAAATTCATAGATAATGTTTAATAAGGAGTAACTATTAGCTCTTACTCTAGAAATTTTCAATTTAAGTATAAATCCTTAATGTTGATTGTTTGGGTTATAAATAAGTTTTTTTTAACAATTCTTTAAATAGTATGGACCTTAGTACTTATATTTAGAGGTTATAAGCAAAATGAAGTTACTAAGTTATAATTTATATCAGTTGGATAATAATTTCTCTGAACTCTTAAATAAGGATAAATTTTGCACAATTAGAAGAAAATTACTTATGATAGGAATTTTATTTGATAAGGCCCCTTATGTGAATTAACTCATTTTTATTGATATTTAGAAGGTTGATATATGTTTTAATAGTTTTTGTTAAAGTTTTGTTGTTGTTTTCTAACATTTCAGAACACATTGGTCAACCAATATTATAGTTTGGTCGACCAATGTACCAAAAAATCATGCCTTTTTTTTTTTCCTTTCTCAAGAGTTTGTTCATGTTCTAGTCAGCTAAATAGATACATTGGTTGACTACTATCTTTCAGTAGTGAACCAATGTTCCTGATTCTGAGACTCTTTTCTTTCCTGAGAGTTTGGTTGCACTTATTGGTCAACTAGATACCCTCAGTGATTGACCAATAGATCAGGTTTTAAAACCAATTTTTTTTTACCATGCCTCTACTGCTTACTTTTGCTTCTCTATAAAACACTAACAACTCCTCATGTTTTTAATATTTTATCCACCTTTTTCTTCTATTCTTATAATTTATGTTTATATCTTCAAAGTCCTAAACAATTAACTCCTTTTCTTAAAAAACGTCATTCCCCAATTCAAAAAAATCTCATTAAATTATATCAAATTGAGATTTCGTTATTTTTAGGTTTCAAATTTAGAGATTTTCAATCTTTTCTCAATTAACAATTTACCTTTTCAAATTGATGTCTTCATAGTTAAATTGTAAAAGGATTTAAGGTTGTTTACATTTTAATTATATTGATACATATTTAATTTTATTTAATTTTTATATTTTTAGCAATTTTTATGTTTCCATTTTTGAAATCTTAGGCTTTATAAATTACACATTCTTTTATGAAATTGATTGTTGGATATTGCAGTTATGTTTTTATTTATTACAATTCCAACCACTAATTTTGTCAAAACTTGCCTTTGATGCCTTAATTGAAATTTTAACTTAGCATAATACCAAAATTGGAAATATTCAAATTAAACACAATTAGGGACATTTCTATCAAAATTGACCTTTTGTTTTGACTCATTAAATATTCAATAACATTTTTTAGTGAGAAAGCTTATCATATTTAGTCAATTATGTTTAAATTATTTCTATCAAGTTAGTTTAAAGTATGAAACTTTATATTTTTCATTTTTAGGTTATGATTTCTTCTTAATGATTTCAAAAAGGAGGAGAAAGATTGGTGATATTAGATTTAAGGGAAGTGATAACACTTAAAGGCAATGATGAAATTCACAAGGAGCGATTATTTTGTCATTTTTGTATTTCTCACACTTTATGTGATATGTTTGAGTAAATTTATGTTATCTTCATGTATGAATATTTCTTTAATTTTGTATTTCTTAAAATTCAGGGAGAGTGGTTGGTTTATCATCTTTGTATTTCTTGCACTTTTTTTATTATGCTTGAGTAAATTCATGTTATCTTTATATATGGTTTTTTTTTATTTTAATTATCTATTTTGTTATTGATATTCAATTATACTCTTCATATTGAATTATATTTTATACATGAATTAAGGAGGAGTTAATCACTATCTTGATATTTATTTGTGTGCTTAAATTTATTATTGTCTTCTAATATCACAAATATTTTGTCATCATTAAAAAGAGGAGATTATTAAACCAAGGGAGATTCTAATTGGTGTTTTGATGATTACAATACATAATTACTAATAATGAGTTTATTATTTTAATTAAAATAATATAAGAACAAAATTAAATCATAAAATTAAGAAGATAGCTTATGAAGTTGATATAGAGGTTCAAGTTTATAATCGTCAAAATGAAGATCAAACCAAGAATAAAAGAATATTAAATATTATCAAGGTTATTCTTTAGTTTGTAATATTAATCTCACTTTTTTAATTATATGGTCTAAAAGGCTCACCATGCACATATATTTCTTTTCACTTCATTACATAAGTCTTTACATTCATCAAGAGGCAGTGAAACTTTTGGTTTTAATTAAAAAACTTCTTGATCTTTTAAAAATATTTAGGGAATATTTTTGGAAAGTTTAATTCATAATTGCATTAATCAAATTAAGTTTAAGTATTTGAAGGTATTAAAATCATATTCTTTAGGTGATTAGCTTACTTATACGGGTTAGCAGTTGACCAATATAAGTTAAAGTTGTTAAATTTTATCTACCATGAGTTTGTTGTTGTTGGATCCCGTTTTCGGAACCCAACTACTTATACAGATTCTCTCATACATACACATGATTCCTAATAAACTCCTCTTGTTCTGATACCATCTATGTTAGGATCCGATCCGGAAACCGGATCCCAACCGAAAAAAACAGAAACGGAAAACGAAATCGGAAAGTAGAATTCTGAATCGAATGCGAATCGAACAACAAACTAAATCAAACGAAGGAATCGAACCGAAACAAACATCGACATCCGTTTCAAACACGAAGCATAGAAAACGAAATCGGAAAGAACGGATTTCTTAACGAATTCGAAGCGGAACGAAACGGAAGCAAATTAATCGGCACGCGAAAACAAAGTATCGGACACGGAATTCAACTTCCGAAACAGAAACATAAAGCGATAACGAATCCGACATCCGAACACAATTATCGAGAAACGAAGCGAGACGCGTTGGGAACCTTAGACATTCCAAAACCGGTATAATTTTTTTTCTTTTTCTTTTCTTTTCCTTTTCTTATCATTTTCATCTTAAAACCATTCTAATTTCCCTTTTGGAAAACATCCTTAATCAAACTCAATTCATAAATTTGTCTTAATCATGCAAATCTCATCTTTACCAAACTA
>JANIHZ010000209.1:26764853-26777878 GCA_027478365.1 Erythroxylum rufum | reverse complement strand
TTAATAATAAATATTTTCATTACAAAACTGTAACTGAAAAAGATAAAGTTACATGTAAATACACTTGCTTTCCAGGGCATTATATTTACATAACTCCAAAAAAAACATCATATACTCACACATCTTCTTCATTTCTGCGTTTCTTCACTTTTATTTTTTTGCATTTTTTTTTGCATTCTCTTCAATATCTTCTTCTAACTATCATTTAAATCATTCATTCTTATCTCCAGGCATCAACATATACTTATTCATTAACTCTAAATTCATATTTTTGTTCATCCTAAAATCATCATAATATTCAACGAAATAACAATGAAAACAGAGCATACATATATCACTTTTCATGAAATTTTTTTTAAACAATGCATTGGTCACACACTAATGCTAGTCCTTCACCTTTTAGCTTTCTTATTCTCGGTACGTTATCCTTGATTGTTTTCATACTTTTTAGATGGTAGGCTTCAATCAATTATCTCTTTTGCCCCTACTTTACAATCTATAAACTTCTGAAAAAGATAAAACATTTGATTGTTGTAAGAAATTTCCCAAGGAAATACAATTGCTAGATTGTTGTAAAAGAGAGGCAAAATAACCAGAAGCACCTTTCATTAAATTTCTTATAGTTCCCTCAATTACATGGCTTCGTTATAAATTCATCCACAAAATATACAAAATATCTGACAAAATGTACACATTGAGCAGAGAGAAAAGGACCTGATACCAAGTCATCAACACATATTACACCTGTCATCAATTAAGAAGACATCATGAAATCCAACATGTTCTTCCAATTATTTATTGGTGTACCAAGTAATGCCTTAACTTCATCAGGCCTATGAACAAGGAAAATATAACTTTCATACAATTTTGAACCTTCCAGCCCCAACTCTACCAAATGATTGTAAAGTTCTTCTTCTGAAATGGGAAATGGTTTAACTAATAGTGAAGTAGATTTTGTAATAGCATCTGCAACTGTCTGAAGGCATTTTTGATTACATCTTCACCATCATCTGCCCTGTTTTTCCTTTTCCATGATGTTCCTGGGTTTTCATTTTGTGAATGAGCTGGCATTCCCATTGGAGATTCAGTGCAATCACCATATATCGTTACATTGTCTTCAAAACTTAAGTCATTTTGAGTCCATATGTCATCATTTTCATCCATGGTGTTGGAAAACCCACTATCGACAGAAATGGTGCGCCATCTTATCTCCTGTGTTGTTTCAGCATGCTCACCAGTTGCTCTATCATGTCCATAAATCTCTACCATCTTCTCGTAGTTATGAAAAGGCTTCTGTCTCCATTCAGCAGCTTCTGGTTTAGCCTGTTACAAAAAAACTTATTAATGAATCAAAGAAAATCACAACATATGTCATACTTTCTTCCAACAAACTAATAAACAAGTTCACATGGATCAAGACCTCCCACACTTCTGACTCAGCAGTCCACATATTTGTTAACGGACTCCATGCAAATCCACTACCTCCATTTGAAAATAAATCAAAACACTTACTCCACTTGTTCTTAATAATCTTGTTCCGATTTTTTATTTTTTTCCTTATCGATTCCTTTATCTGGAAAATTTTCCTTTAGTTCAGCTTCAATTGTATCAAGTGCATGTGTAGTGAAAGTCCCATTAACACGATTGCCTTGTCGATGCTGGTACAAGTATAGGTTAACCAAAGCATCATCTATAGCTTGATTCCAAAAGCACGACTCTCTTCGGGGTGGCATTTTCTATGTTACAAATTTAACTACAAAATTTGAAATTTATATCTAAAGCATACACAATATTGAAGCTTCAAAATTTTCCAAATAATATAAAAGGCCATAATAATGAATAAGCATTACAAAGACACAATTGGATGTGAAAACATTAACAACACTAATAAATGATGTCATATTTAGATACAAGTAGCCAATACATATTTTTAAAAGCAATATAAAATCATGGAAAACATAAATTAATTGGGATACGACAATATCTACCTAAATTATAATCAGGCCACATATGAGCAGCCATGTTATCTCTTATAATTTCTCCATTGTGTGCATCATCTTCGTTGTCATTTTCATACCCATCTTGGTTATCATTTTTCCCTCAATCGTACTTTTCATTAAGAAATGGATCATCCAGATCTGCACCAATCAAGAAATTGTGCAGAATGACACAAGCCACAATAATTTTTTTTTAAATTCTGAAAGCCATATGATGGTTCTGTGGTGGATGCTATAATCAGGAACCATTTTTTCAACACACCAAATGCCCTTTCGATAACATTACGCAATGATGAATGTCGATGATTGAATAATTCACCAGCATTTCATGGAGGATTCCTTGAATATTCTTTCAAGTGATATCATTCCCCTCTATATGGTCTAATAAGTCCACTTCTCAACATGAATCCAGCATCAACAAGATAGTATTTTCCTATCATCAATAAAACTATGTCAAATTGTAATTTATGACATTTATTAGTTAATAAAGTTTAAGCCCTATTTTTACCTTAGGGAATTTTAAGTAAGAACTGCCTGGTTAGTGCATTTTTCATAATTAATGAATCGGATGTTGTTCCTTCCCACCCATCCAATACATACGTGAACTTCATATCAAAAGAACAAGCACACAACACATTTTGTGTTGGATAATCCTTTCTCCCACGAAATCTAAAAGCATTTCGAGTAGGTACTTTCATACGGATATGTGTACAATCAATTGCACCAACACAATCCTAACATTGAAGTATATTATTATCAAATATTATATGTGTTTAATATAATCATACTAAGTTAAGAAAAGAAAATCACCTTAAAAATTGGGTAGAATCTACTAATGTTCAATATTTCTGATGGCATATCCTCTAGTTGTATAACTACTTTCAAAACACTATGAAAATGACGGCTTACAGTTTCTCCAGATCGACTCCAAAAGAACGCAATCTCTCAATTGGTAACATTATGCCCTAATAAGTATAGAAACTTCGCTACTTGTTCTTCAACAGTTGCATGTACAGTGGGCTGAAGCACACCTTTTCCAACTAATAAATCACATAATTCGCCAAACGGTTTAGGCTGCAGTCTAATTATATTTCTCCCATTGGAATGAAATAAAATTCTTCGCATGATACTCTCCCTTGATTGCAATCTCTCTGATGGTGTAAGCATTCAAAGTTTGTCGTTCGCACGTCTCTTACATAACACCCACCAATAGATCACAAGACAAGAAACATGAATAAGCGCTAATTGATGCATACAAATCAATTTTCCTTTTTGATTATTCATTCGATTACCTTCACAGTTCATGTATAAGAAAAATAGGAGTAGTTTTTAGATTGTGAAAATCAAAATATAACAAATATAACAAATATGACATAGATATGTCCATTTATATATGGTGTTATAAAAGTAACAAGAAGCAATGTTAAAAGGAAAGCTTCATCTAAATCATTCCCCCACTAAAATTTCTAGCAAAGTAATAGCAAAACAAAGACAAAGAAAACAGTCACATTGAAAAATACCCAAAATTCATAGTTGCTTCTCTCCTCTCTCTATTAAACTACGCAAAAAGGGAGAAAGTGAACAATGGGTAAACCCATATGTAAATAGGAGTAGCTTTTAGATTGTGAAAGTCAAAATATAACAAATATGACATAGATATGTCCATTTATATATGGCATTATAAAAATAACAAGAAGCAACGTTAAAAGGCAAGATTCATTTGAATCATTCCCCCGCTGAAATTTCAAGCAAAGTAATAGCAAAACAAAGACAAAGAAGACAGCGACATTGAAAAATAACCAAAATTCACATTTTGATTCTCTCTCTGTTGAACTACGCAGAAAGGGAGACTGAGAGAGAATGTTCACTTTGGTGACCCATATGTGTGAATCCATATGTAAAGTGAAGGAAAACAGAGTACAATCTCCTCACCCAAAACAAAACGCATCTAACAATAAAAGCAACGGACATATATTGTTCAAAAAAAATCTACAATGAATAGAAATAGGATAAAAAAAAGGTTTCGAAAAAGAGGAAGACTCACCAGTGACCAAGTCTTTAGCTCCTTTTCTGCTTCCCTGGCAATAAATAACATGAGAAGAATGAGAAGTGGTAGAACATGAAGAACGGAAAGAGAAATATGGAAATGATAAGCTTGTGTACAATATAATAAATGAGTTTGGGCAGGTTAGAAGAAATAATTGGTAAGAAGAATTATTGAGGGTATATTAGGTAGTATGTATTTATTAGTTTACGTTCTATCCTAAACCCTCCAAATCAGAGGTTTCTTATTTTCACTGTTTATGATGGAATGGAACGTAACATAAAACCCTCCACTTCCATCCCAATCCATTATGAAACCCCCAAACAAACGATGGAAGTGTGTTACGTTCCATCCCCTTCCATCCCTAGCCCCTCCCTTAGAGTTTTGTCACCTGCAAGCGGTTTTTGTTTTCTTTATATCAGTGGCTACACCTTATTTTGAAAGCAAGTGTCTTGGATAAACAATTTGTCTGGCCCTAAGACTACACCAGTCTCCCTTGAGATAGAGTTTATTGGCCTGAAGACTTCTCAAAGCTTATCTCAAATGCTCCAGGTGCTGCGAAAAAGAATTGTTGTATATTATAATATCATCATTAGAAACAACCTAAGAATAACCATCAGTCATGCGGATTCGATGATACCCAATTCACCCTATGCAACTCATCCAAAAGCTCCTTCATCAGCAATATTGGGAATTTGAGCTCACGGTAATCAATACATATCTGCCAAAAGTCATCTTTCTACCCTACCAATACTACCAGAGATACGTGTGGACTAACGCTTCTTTAAATGAACCCTTGCTTCTGAAGTAATTTTTGTACAACTTTCTCTATCGTGTCTTTTTGCTCTCCTAAATATCTGAAGGCCAAATATTAATGGATTCCATTCCATCCTTTAGCCTAATAAGATGATCGTAATTTTTTTTTACAAAGGAAAAAACCCAAAAAACATCTATCTAACGCATTGCTCTACGATATAATGCTCCTTGCTTGTCGCGGTTGATGAGTTCTCTGACTGACATCAAAGGCTCTTGGAGAATATGCATGCCTGGGCTAGCTATGACTACGAGAGCGGCCAGGTTATCGGCACACTGGTTCCCTTCTTAATGTACATGCCGAATTTGCACCTCCCAATCTCGTTGGATTAACCCACGAGTACCTGCCACCAAAAAATTAATCTCAGCAAACACAGTATTGGAAGAGGATAGGATGCTAATGAATTCTAAGATATCTACTTTGACAATGACTCGATGATAACCCAGTGACCAAACCAATGTAAGGCCCGAGTGGACTCCCCTGAGTTCGGCAGCTAGCGGTGAGCCCCTTCCAATGTGTTGTATAAACCACCGCACCACTGACTATGTCAGTCTCTAATTAATCCTCCAGCAGTAGCAATGGTAAACCCTTGTTTAACCGCTCCATCCGTGTTTAGCTTGACCCAGTCTTTCGGGGGTTTGGTCCACTCAACTAGGCTACCCACTGGTAATCCCTGTGTCTGAAACACACAGCTTTCCACTACCCTCGCCCTTACTATCCACTCCACGTACTCCATAACAGCCTTTATACCTTCTTCCGGCTAAACAAAGTCAGCCTCAAAAAGACTTTTGTTTCGCCAATGCCATAAAAACTAGTAGGCGACTCCAAAAATAATAACCCATTCAACCTGCAACATATGAGAGTACTTCATTAGGTTGGATTTTACTCACAGCTCCTTGTCTTGTTGAAAGAATTTCGCATCAACCTCCCCTGAGGGAAATTTACTCCAGAATGCTTTCACTCGCGGACAGTCCCAGATGACATGTAGTGTGGACTCTTCTTGTCCACAGATGTGACAACTGCTATTCGTTGAGATATAGCGTGCCACTCTTTGTTGGTTGGTCAGAAGTTTTTTCTTGGTCATTAACCAAAGGAAAGCCCTGATCCGCTGAGGCCCTGCCCATTCCCAAATTAAGTCCCAAAGACTAGTATTACCATCCGTGATGCTCCCTTCGATTAAATCGTAGGCTAATGCCACTGTGAACGTCTCATGCACAGTTGGTCCCCATCTTATGGTATCTTCCGCTATTCCCTCTGCAATAAGGGGATCTCTGCAATATTCATACAGACTGTAGAAGGGAGGTATTGTTGGAACAAATTCCACTTCCAGCTATCAGCTTCATTCATAAAATCCATTACTTTAGCGTAAAGAATGCTATCGGGAAGTGGAGAGGTCACCACATAGATTAGGGGTCCCTAATCCTTTGCCCAATTATCCAGCCAGAAGAAAATGTGCCTACCATTATCCAACTGCCATTTTATTCCTTGGCGTACAGATTGCCAAGTTGTAGAAATTCCCCTCCAAATGCTCAAAACCTCTACCCTATTTATTGATGAGGGATGTGGTGCAGGTCCATACGATATTTAGCCCTTAAGATCTTAACCTATAAGGTTGTGGGTTATGTAATCAAAGCCTAGCCCAACTTTGTTAATAAAGCATCGTTGGAAGCCCTTAATTCACTTAATGCCTAGGCCTCTCACCTTTTTGGGGTTACACACTGTATCCTAATTTACAAGATACATTTTCCGCTGCTCTCCTGTGGAACCCCATAGAAATTTTCGCATGATTTGTTCCAAGTCATCACAGAGTTGCCTCGGCAGTCTTACTATTTGCATTGTGAAAATAGGGAGGGTCGATATCACAGATTGGGTTAAGGTGACTCGTCCCGCTAGGGACAACTGCCTTGCACGCTACCCGACAAGTTTCTTTTGGGCATTATCTAGGATATGTTGATAGGCGTGTCTCGTTGTACGCTCATGTATCAATAGAACTCTTAGATACTTCCCCAGATTGTTCGTGCTCGCAATGCGCAGGGTTTGACTGATTCGGTGCGTGGTTGCAGGAGAGACGTTCTTAGAGAACAAAATCCTAGTTTTATCAGTGTTTACTTTCTGCCCAGATGCCTTACAAAACTCCTCCAGAGTCCTTGCGATTACTTGCGTCTGAGAATCCGTAGCTTCAGCAAAAAGATCCAGGTCATCTACAAAGAAAAGGTGGGATATGGGAGGCCCTGTAGGGCTCAGTTTTATCGATCTCCATAGACCTTGTCCCACTTCTCTCGAAATAAGGTGGCCCAGACGCTCCATGCATATGACAAAAAGGTAAGGCGAGAGCAGATCGCCTTGTCTAATGCCTCTTGAAGGACTAAAGGGAGCAGAAACTATACCTTACCAACCCACCTGCATAGTCACCGTCGTCACACACTGCATAATGACCTAGATTAGATGTTCTGGTAACCCAACGTTCGTTAAATTGTTTTGTATAAAGTCCCATCAAATCCAATCATAAGCTTTTTTCAAATCGACTTTGATAGCAAAAAACACCATCTTCCCTTCTTCTTTCGCATCAAGTGAATGACTTCCTGGGCAATGATGATATTATCAGTTATTTGGCGGCCAGGAATAAAACTGTATTGATTCGCCTTGACTAGATGATTGAGATGATTTTTCAATCGATTAACAATGACTTTGGAGATGATCTTGTAAATCACATTGCAGAGGCTTATCGGGCAAAACTGCGCAATATTAGTTGGGGAGGGATTTTCGAGGATCAAGACCAGTATGGTTTGATTTAAATCCTTTTCCCAACAATCTTGCCTGAAAATTTCCTGTATGTATTCTATCACTTTAGGGCCGACCAACCCCTATTGCTTCCGAAAAAATAATGCATTGAACCCATCTACCCCAGGGGCTTTATTCGGATTCATGGCAAAAACTGCATTCTTGATTTCAGTGTCATGGATTGGCTGAGCTAATTCTTGAAAGCTATCTGCCGAAAGTGAAGTAAAAGGTCCTAAAAGCAGAAACCGGTGTATAGGTCCATCTTCTTGTGTAAATAGGTGGACAAAGAAATCCCTAGCTAAACGGCTCAGTTGCACTAGGTCAAAAATGAGTGACCCTAGGAGTCAGTAAGACTCTCTATCTTCATTTTCTTTCTTTTGGAAAGGGTGAGAGTGTGGTAATATTTAGTATTCCTATTACCCTTATAAATCCAGTCGCATTAGGCTTTCTGATGCCAAAAGATTTTCTTCTCACACAGAACCTGTAATAGGTCCCCATTCAACTATTCCTCCAAGGCTAAGAGGGAATCCAAATTGTGTACTGTCATGGCCCTCTAGATGCCCTGTAATCTTCCCAACAGTATTTTTTCTGATGGAAAATATTTTTAAAATCTGATCGATTCGATCTCGTGAGGTGTTAGGAAAATTGGGCTAGCGATTTACTCATCGTCTCCTCATCTAGTAACCAATGCTCTGCTACTACCTCATCAAACCCTGGATGTGTTAGCCAAGCATTTTGGAATCTAAACACAAGGGAGCCTATTATTCTAGGTGTCAGTTTTTGAAGCTAAATCAACATGGGTTTATGATCAGACCCCAGAAAGGGTAAGTGGTAATTCACCGTTTACGGGAAAGTTTGTAGCCAAGTCGTCGAACCGAAAACTCTATCCAGCCTAGCCTGTACCACCCCTCGGTGCCATGTAAACTTGGAGCCTACGAATCCTAGATCATGAAGGCTACTCCCATGCACCCAAACTTGAAAGTGTTTGTTCACCACCCACGCTGCTTGGCTCCTCCCCATTTATCTACTAACTCCAGTTTTGCACTAAAATCCCCTCCGACGAGCCAGGTTCTATGTAAAGATCTACCTACCCATCCCAACATATGCCGGATGTAGTTTTGAGAAGAGACTTACGGGCTATCATAAACAGCGGTAAAATCGAAAGAGTATGAAGCATACTTGATTATGGTATGAATAAATTGGGGGCTATTATGATTTGAGATATTAAAAACATCCTTCCACAACAACCATATCCCTCCCGAGAAACCTTCAGCTTCTACTTTAAACGAGTAGTCAAACAGCAGAGTATGGACTACTTTGTACGCCCGAGCTCCACTAATATGGGTTTCCAACAACACGAGGATACCCGGATTATAGTTATGAATGTTATTACACAGAATGACCTGGAGTCTAGTCCTCGCTACCCTTTGACAATTCCAAATTAAGATTGACATATTGAAATATAACTCGACTAACTAACTAGAAACTGTCCCTCCTAAGGGAGCTGCCATGGTTCCATCACCCTGGGGCTGCACTTCCTGCACCTCATTACATCCCATATGAGGCATGGCTTTTGGGATAGCCGACCCGCCAGCTAGATCTGGAGGGTTGGTGTGCGGAATTACAGTATTCTCCTTAAGGTTACCAATTGCCTCTTGGTCCTCTACTCCTTCCATCAGCTGGATTTGCCCCTCAACATCCAGCTCTCGATCCTCTAAAACCTAACTGTCACATACCATTTCCTTGTGAGAAGATATTTCGATCGCTATATTTTTGTCCTTAGCGGTGGGTTATATTTGGATTGGAGGGACTAAGGCCGATCCCTATTCCTAGAGAGCACTTGCCCGAGAAGTTTCTCCTCGGGTATGCTGTGTTTGGACTACCTTCTATTCTTTGGGCCCCTTTCTTGAATTTTGTTTGGGCCCAATAGCCATAAAAATCGGGCCTTTTTGGGTTTGCTTTCCAGGTCCTATAAAGTCTGCCAGTTTAAGTTTTTGTCCGAAACCCATCATAAGACTATTTTGTGGGTCCTCTGTTGATGTCCTAGCATCTGTCTCCATCAGCACTTTTCCTGTCAGGACTGCAAACCTTGACCCTCTCCTGTGAGTAGACTCCTTGTTGCTGCCTATTGGATCCTAACATTGTATGGAGGTGCATCCTTGTTGTAGTAGATATTGCGAGGAGTTGCGAGGTTTTCATTGTACTTGCATCCAAAGACCGTCGCCGTTAGAGGATCCGACCGTTAGCTATCCACATGTTGTGCTTCCTCCCAATGGTCCGTTGACTAATGCTTCCGTCGTCGCCGCCATCCCTATTGTTCCTTCATCAGTATTGGGACACTCATTAGAGGCTCGTTGGCGCTGTGAACAAACTGAGGTATCATGTCCAACCTTGCCGCACATGTAACAGAGTTGTAGCAGTCCCTCGTAAGTCACCTGAAGCACCTCACCGTCAAGCTCCACGTTGGTCCTCAATGGCGAGCTAAGATCGATGTCAACGACAATTAGTGCGTATCTTCCCCGTTGAGCTTGCAAAGTTGTTTCATCAATTTTAACCATATCTTCGACCAAATTTCCCATAACAGTGAGAATCCCTGGATGATATCGTGCTATAGGGAGGTCAGGGAACCAAATCCATGCTACCGCGCGGTTGATCTGTCCTTGCGTCGGTCGGAATGTAGGCAACCACCGTTGCACGGAAAGCACTTGCCCATAGATGAGCCACGATCCATTAGTCAATGTGTGAATGTGCTCAGCATCTTCTAGGAACCACACGAGGAAGAAGTCGTGTTCCATGTCTACTATTTTCATAGGTCCTCTTGGTTTCCACAAGCTTTTCAGTCAGAAGCTGAGCATTTAGTAACCTATCCAGCATCCCAAGAGCTTCACTACTATAGCTTTAGTCCATTGATGATCTAGCTTTTCCTTAAAAGTTTGAGACAACTTAATTCCTCCCCCTAGCTCGCCAAACAAGTGTAATATATCACCTTCTTCGAGTTCTATTAGTTCCTTGGCAGGCCAGTCGTTGCCTTCCACTGCTATGGATTCTACCGGATCCCTTGTTATAGCGGTACTATAGGACGCTTCAGACTTGGCGAAGTTTCCTCTGTTAGAAACAAACAAGAGAATAGAGAGAACAAGAACACTCTAGTTTTTGGAGGAGAGGAACTCACTTTGTATTTGCTTGATTAAAAAAGCTGTAACATACATCTATTTATACTAGAGCTAGGAATACTCTAGAACTCTACCATAAAGCTTGAATTTCTAAATACTCAAATTAATTCCCCTAGACTCTTCACATTTCATGCATGTGGGAAAACCAAGGAACTTGTAGCTAGAACCTCCAAGATTATTCTAGAATTAAGCTTAATTTATTTTATTAATTTTAACATCCTCCTCCCGCTTCCACGTTCGCCCGTGTTTAGGAAGATGCCCCTCCTAGTTGAGGGACTCCATGTGAGGCCCAGCGTGCTTGTAGGAAAGGGCGAAGACTTTTGAAGAGAAACAAACAACAAGGAAAGTAATACTAATGTGAGATCCTGCATACTTCTTCAAATTCTGCTATAATAGTCTATCAAGTTCTTTGTACGTCCCCGTTTGATCTTCTAATGTGAAATCCTGCATGTGACATTCTAGTGGGTATTTGAGTTGTAACATATACGACATTCCTTGTCGATTCCTTTTTAGCAATTTCTCAAATCTTTTACTAGAGACGATCTTGTCTTCTTTAGCGGGGTTCCTTGTTAACGTAACCCAGTTGCCTTCCTATCTGAATATCATGGTGTGGGTTGGAAAGTTCTAAAGCACATCGTTTAGTTTTATAAGCCACTGCACACGCAATATAAGATCACGACCTTCTAGAACTATCACCTGTATGTTGATCATAAATTTGGTCCCATACATACTCTATGCGAACCTTTTATATAGTTGATGGCATCTCAATTTTGATTTGATTCAATAGTGATGTGTAACGCTGACACCTACTATATTTGTCTTTGGCTCCTTTTGGTGATGGCTTCATCCACAAAATTGTGGGTACTTCCACTGTCAATTAAGATTTGTAATGTTCTTCCTTGATGGCTGGCCCCCGAAAATTTTTTTCCTCTAGTTAAGCATGATTTAAAAGAATTTCGAGGTTTTGATAGATTAAATTTATAGAGTTAATTATTATGTCAAGGTTAGTAGGATTTTATTACGTGGGTTAACGGAATTAAAGTGTTAAGCTTATAAGAATGTTCAAGGGTATTTTTGGCAAGACACTTAAGGCTAAAAGAACATAAGCCTATAAGAAAGGGTAAAATGGACTTTTTGGACTCATTAAGGGCATAAAAGGAAGAAGAAAGTGTGGTCTTGCATGTTAAGAAGAGAGAAGAACGAAAATTAAAGAGAAAAAGAGAGAGTTTCATAAAGAAGAGAGAGAAATATGAAGAGAAGAAGAGAAAACAAGCTAGGGTTTCAATCGTCTTAGCCTTCAAGAGAGACTTTGAAGTTGTTCAAGAAGGGAAAGAGGTACAGGAAGAGAAGAGCTTCTATTTGAGCCAAAGATCTCTTCATTTGGTGAAGAATCAAGGTAAGATCATTTTGGATCTTTTAGATTTTTTGAAGTAATTTAGTTTATGAAGTTTAGAAAATGCATAGGTTTAAGTATTGTAGAACTAATTTCAGTGATTGTGTTTTGTGGGATTTTCAATTGGAAACCCTATTGAGTGAGATTTTTGTTATTTGTATAAAGGGATCAAAAGAGGCAAGAGGAACAAGAGAAGAGACATTTTGAGTAAGTCTATAAGCAAGGAAATCAAGGTGGGTACATGTTTATAATAAAGCAAATAAGCCACTAATGTTTTCTTTGAATCAAAGAAGTTTCATGATTTCAATTGCATCATAAATGTTGCATTTATTACTCTTTGAATGCTTTGAGAAAGTGCTACATGTTGGTATATGAATTGTGTGAATGATTTATGAAATGAAAAATGAAAATGATTTTGAAAGGATATCAAGTTTATGAAATTAAGTTTTCGAAAAAGTGTCATTTTGGGCAACACATTTACAAGTTATGAAATATGTGTTATGTGGGTTTGTAGTGGTCCCCTAAGTTAAGTCACATACACATTGATCAAGTTAAAGGCTTCTCCCGCCTGCCCGCTAGTAGCATAGAGCTCTTTCATGGACTCCCATAAGTTCACGGCTATGCAAAACTATTATATGGGATTGCGTTAGTACGTTCTGTTCACGGCTACACAGGACCCTTATGGGAAATGTGTAGTACGTTCTATTTTGGATCCACCCAAACCATTCTGATGTGCTTATATGCTAATGATTTGTTTGACAAGATTGATGCATACATGATTTGTGCTATTTTGAAATGTTTGACAAATTGAGAATTTCATGAA
>JANIHZ010000209.1:26607696-26618205 GCA_027478365.1 Erythroxylum rufum | reverse complement strand
GTTTGTATAAGGCAAAATTGTAAGTTTTTCATGAGGATAAGATGTGTATATGCTGCCTTCCAAGGAAAAACTATATCGATTTATATTGAATTTAACCAAGTTGCCTTCATCGTCTTTGTATCTTTCCAACGCCATAAGGTATGCAGTTTTTTGATATCGTAGTTGAAAGTTATGCTCATTACAAGTTAGGATGTCGTATAGGACATAATTCCCAAACCATTAGAGTTTATGAGGTGTTACCGGGCTAGAAAAAGTTGGATTTTGGCAAGATATAAGCTTAGGGGAAGTTAGGATGGGTTTAGGACCCTTTGGAGGGGTCTTGGAGGGTGAAATTTTCATGTTACCCAAACGTTACACGGTCTGCCCGTGTGATTTCACACGGGCCGTGTATTTTCCAGCGCAGGGACACTATTTCACCCGAAGGTTACACGGCCTGACTGTGTGAATTCACACGGTCCATGTGTTCTGACCCTGAAAACGACAAATTTTCAATTTTTGGTCTTCATGAAAGTTGTATCCCTATATGTCTACTTTCTAACTGTCTAAAAATGAAGTCGATACAACACCTATAATGAGAGTTATGGGGTTTGCTCCAAAGTATGTTCAATAGGAATTAGGATATCAACATGTTGGATTCGTTGGGCCGTAACTCCTTCGTTCGACCTCCGATTGAGGTGATTCTTAAGGCGTTAGATTTATAACGCATTGAAATAACTCTCCATAAAAATTAATAGCCATTGGTTTTGAATTGAAGAAGTTTGATTGATAGAAACTAAGGGGTCAGTTGGGAGAGCATGATTAGGCCATGAACATAATTTGGATTTTTAAGCATATCTTGAGCTATAGAGCTCCGATTGAGTCGGTTCTTGTTTCTAAATGAACTAGAGACTAAGAGCTACCATTTGAAGAATTCAATTGTGATTTTTATGTTTCCGCTGTGTGACTCGCCCTTTGTGGCTTGAGATGTTATGTGAACCGATGATGGCTAATGAGGGTACTTTGAAGTAACCCTAACAAGGAAACCCACTTAGGCTTAGTGAGGGTTAAATGAATTAACCCTACAAGATAATTTGTACTCGTTTCATGTTTTCGGTCAAGAGGTTGGATTCCGATTTCAAGCGGTGTCCAACATGTGGGGTATCAAAGCCAAGTTATAAATCGATGATGTTCAAGGAATTCCATAGGATTAAGCTCACGTTCATGATCCCAAGTTGGGCTTCGGAAATGGTGCCCAACAAAAAGTGGAAAGAAGATGAATAACATGTCATGCCTAATAGAAAAAAATAAGAATCCAACACAGAAAATTCCAGCAAACAAATTACTATTTATCATAATAATGTTGTAGTCTAATGCTAACTAAAATGCAAAACTCATTACACCAAGTAGTAATAGCATCAGATGCTAGAAAGTAATAGATATTATAAAAGAAGAAAAAGGAGGTGAAGAGTTGAAGGTAGATGAAATAGAAACATAAATAAACAAAATGACAAATGCTTACCATAATATGCTAATGACAATCCCAATAGCAGCATTACTGTAGCAAATATATCCACGTACACCTACATGTGAATGCAAATTTAATAAGCCGCCAATAGTTTTACACTACTACTCATCTCAACGTTATTCACCTCAAAATGCTAATTATGGTGAGTGAACGCTTCCAAAATCCCCATTCTTGGGTCATGCATATAAACCTTTTAGGTTATGCAGGAGCATCAGCTGCTAGATTTTCATCATTTATATGAAGAGATTTCATCTCTCTCTTTTTCTTTTTCATGTAAATGGCTTTGCAGATGAGGGTGCACTATACCACAACCTAGCACTTTCAAGGTTTTACTCCAATTGACCTACCTAGAGGAATCAAACTCTATTGATAAGGAAGGGGCACTCCCCTGCTTATCGACTAGTCTATTTGTTTTTCCTTTCATCCATCCATCCATTTTAAACCACAATCCTAGCAGTAGATTTAGAACAGTCTTTTCTCTTCTATTTGTTAGTCCATGTGTCAGTTATAACGTCTGTTGTTTATGTAGATCATATTTTCTCTTAACATAAAGCAGTTATCTCTTTGAAATGTGTACCTAATGGAGTGTTTTAAGAGCAATGAAGTAGGAGGGGAGAAGTTATTCATCAAGAAATTGGTTTTTTGAGATTGTAGGTTTCTCTTTGATGAGCCATTAGCTAGTCTTTTTAAAACTTAGGTAGCAAAGAAAGATAGCCAAGCAAACAAAAATCCATTCTTAATCCGACCATAGATAATGGGATGTAGTAGTATAGCATAGAACCTTGTAGGAATTTATATACACCAGAAAGCATGCTAAACTATTGCACTATCTAGACTAACTTTATAAGAATCTAGGTCATAGATTCTTCTAGCCTTGTATTCATTTTTTAGATCATGACCAAGAAACTAAATAAATAACAGAAGTTCTTTGTCTTCTTTTTTCACTATAAAAGCTTATTGGCACAAAAATATGAAAAATGATGATCAACAATAGCTCTTTTCTAAGCAAGTAACATAGAGAAAGGATGAATTACTTGCATTGGAAATTATCAAAAGATTTGTTTTAATTGAAGCTTTGACTAAATATAATTATAAATAAGAAACCTTGTGTTTAAAGAGGTTATTCTTTATCCATGCAAAAAATTAGACTAACTGTCCTGCATGCAACGTGTGTAAAACACCTTAATTTTCTTCCAAAAAATTCTTAAATTAAGTAGACTCGTAAAATTTTAGACTTTCTATGTACTTAAACTGATCAAATTAAAAAAAAGTTAAGCCTCAATTTGGGCTTTTAGCCAAGGGTCCTACATGTTCCTTATCATTTGCAACATACACAACAGAACATCAATGATGTTGGTGACAATTACTCCTCCACACTCTTGGTGTCACATTGGGTTTCTTTGTTAATTACGCTAGTGAAGCATCTCATGCAACATGTCAAGATATTTTTTGCTCATTAGGAGAAATCCTCATAAACTGTACACTTTACTGTGCCCGGGGTGAAAAGCAAGATGCCAAGTTACTATGATGGGAGGCGCTGGACATTGTGGAAGCCGCCAACGTTTGGGTGTCCTCTATGAAATCAATTAAGTGCTAAAAGGACCCACCCAAATGCTTATATTCGTTACCTGCCATTCAGCTGGTTCATTGCACGACCTTTATTATTCAAAGACCTAACATATAAACCATGTTAAGCAATTACTCGAATAAACAAGGCGGCCTGAATCAGCCGGTTTATAGTCTGGAGATCCTAATATTATGGACGTGGTTAATTTGAAGCAGTTATGCACATCATTAAAAAGATGTGAATGCTTAAATAAAGAGCAATGCCAGTTACAAAACAGAAGTCAGTTTATTGTTGAATGTTGACTGCTCGTTATGTGAACTAATGCAATTTTCCATTGGTAGCAAAATTATTTATTATTTATCAAGTGCAATTAAATCTGGATTTAGCCACCTATAATGGTACTAGATCTTAATGAAAATCCTCAACATAAATACTACAGTGTAGTAACCGAACACTCGCATCGGATGATATGATTTTCGCCATCGATTCAACCTGTTACTTGAAGCTCATAAGAACTATCCATCACCTATCCAAATAAAGAAAGATGACAACACACGGTGATACAATCAGAAAAATATCCACATAGAATCCAGAACTATTATTCCATTCATCAAAGTGCTGACCTGCAGTTGCTCATAAGAAAGCGTCCCAACATGTGTAAAAGGATTAGCTGTCTCAACAGCAATGTCCTGGAGGCATTACTACTGTCAGAATCAATGGAACTTACAGCAAGAACTATATGTTTTCAGATTCAATTTCTATCATCTTAGTTCGCAAAACACAGTACATCAGAAGGGCCATAAACCATATGCATTCTCAAATGTATGGCCAATATGCAGCCGCTCTGATCAGTAGCCGACCGGTATTCAACAAAATCAGATAAACCATACAGGAAACTGAAACTAATAATAATTCAGATAGATTAAGTCTTACAAGGTCTTCAAATTGTCTCCAGTTGATACATTGGTGCATTCATTTTGCCATAGAAACCCAACACAAGAAGTACTTCCTATCTGTAAAAGGATAACAATTGCTGATTAGGGCCGGGAATAAAAGCGGAAGCAGTATGCACTATGTTATCATCTTCAGACAATTTCTTTTCAATCAATTATGCAGAAGATATAATGATTACACTTTATGTTCAGTGTTATGAAATTTTGATGAACAAAGGAACTAAACCAATTATGCAGAAGATGCAATGACTACATACTCTGTTCAGAACTAAGACAAGAAAACCTTGATGAACAAAAGAAGTTAATCTAACACATACTGTGTTTCTAGTTGGCCAACCAACTAAAAAGCCATAATCCACTTTGACCTGTTGAAGTGACTGCAGGTTCTGGAACTGCCTCATGCATCACAAATAACAACTGACAAATCATAACCAAACTAGAAACCATCTTTATCTCCACTGTTATCACAGAAAACCTCCTTAACCCACCTCATTATCAGTAAATCAAAACTTCACAGCACCACTGTAGCCGATAACAAGAACTAAATCATAGCTTTTATCCAATTGAAACCCACCAGCATCAGTCATTGCAAGACACATCAGAAATGATCCGAACCCAAATGCAGTACCACTCAAGATATCAAATCCATGTTAGCCTTGCTGCTTTCATGGAAAACCTCCCTAAATATGCACTCAAACTGCTGCAGTTCATAAACTTACCTAGACAATTTAACTGACCAGAAGTCAATCACAATTGATCCAGCAGACTTAACCTTCAGCTCTAGAATCCACAGTAAGACATCATTCAAAGCCACTCCAGCCATATACCAAGTCAAAAATAAAATGGAGGTCAGGAGAAGTTTGACAATTCTCACGAATACCAAAAACCAAAAAGATCATAGTGATCTGAAGTTAGCAGAAGCACCAAAAGTGTAAGTAAAGCAAGGTGCATTTGAGATTAACAAGAATTGGCCTTGAGTCAACCACTACCAAAATGACTAAAACTAGTCATTTGGATAGTTGGCCTTTACCACTTATAAACTCTTTTAACATTTTCATGTTTAGTCAATATGGTATACTCTAACATTTCCCATCAAGTACAACTGAGACTGAACATCCAGTTGTCACTTAAAATAAACGCAACGGTAACCGAACCGGGCCGCTAGGACTGAGCATCCAGACGGACAACCGGGAAATTAATAATCCGTACTAAACCTGCTCTGATACCATATTAGAATTTTTAATATGAGTAGAATGTCAAGCCCATTAACAAGAATTGGGCTTGGGTCAACCATTTTCACAATGACTAGAATTAGTCATTTGGATAATTGGTTGGATAATCGGCTCTTACCACTTATAAACCCTTAACATTTTCATGTTTAGTCAATATGGGGTATTGTAACAAATAGAAGCCATCTCAGACAACATAAACTAAAAATGGTTAATTACTTCAAGGGATCTGTTGAATTTCAGATAGTCAATTTCAAGTTCCAAAGCTTTCTCAGTTTATTGTTTCCACTCTGACCTCAACTTCAGATTCTTTCACTTGAATAGGTTACTTATGTTTCATGATTCTAACCTCCTATCTAGAAAGTTCAAGGCACCTTAAATGATCTAAGGTTGGAATTTAGTATGGGTGTTGTGGGACGCAATTAACTCCAAGATGGCAGCTTGCATTTTTATTTTTGGTACATAGGTATTGAAAAATATATACCAACAATCCCTAATCCCTTACATTTACCATGTTTCAAACCCTGGGAGATGGGCCATCAGGCCAAACTCTTTATACTGGATTACTCTTTGAAATGTCTAACAGCTGGCCAAATTACTCAAACATTCCCTACAAGCATTAATAAGCTATTCCTCAATGTGTTATGTGGCCAACAACAAATTTCTACTTTTTGAAAAAACAACTAAAAATTTTGAAAAAATCAAGTGGTATGTACCAACAAAATTCTAAAAACCAAACTAAACGGGTAAAACTTAACCATTATACTAATCCCAGCATCTGCATCACGGCCTAGTAGAGTCACATTTTATCAGGACACAAAGCATCATGCACTGTAATTACTAGAATAGAAAGTAGCCATACACATGCATCCAGAACGCTCAAGAGACACCCAACTGCAAACAGAAAGGATAAAAGAACCAAATTCCTTAACCACATCTGAACCAAAATCCCAAGAAAACAAACCCAACAAATCAAGTAAAAAGCCAAACACTAACCTTGCGAAAGCTCCCAATCATCTACCTATTCCGCTCAGCAGGCAAAGGGCGATTGAACCCTCCTCTGCGATTCATGTACTGCCTTGGCTGCCGTTTCGTGACCGCTCTCACTCCACTCACGTCCGCTCCAACAACCGGCTTCCCCTTGGTGGAATCAAACCCTACTGGAATCCCTAATTTCTTCATCATCTCCATCTCGTCTTCATTCATTCCAGCTCCATCCTGTCCACCAACGTTGTTATTCGTATCAATTTTAGCGTCTACCTTCTCCAATTGCTTCTTCGCTATTCCGTCAACGAAGTCCGACACAGCGGCTCTCTGCCTATCTCTCTCCCTGTCATCTTCAGCATCGTGGCGGTGCCGTTTCCTTGGAGGTGAAGGTGACGGTGTCCGCTGGTGTCGGTGGCGTCGATGAGAGCGGGACTCCGGTGAGCGCGTGCGAGATCGGTGTCGGTCCGAAGATCCCGCGCGTCGGGAGCGAGTGTGGTCGGGAGAGCGAGTGCGAGATCGGTGTCGGTCCGAAGATCCGGCGCGTCGGGAGCGAGTGTGGTCGGGAGAGCGCGTGCTGCGCGTACGATCTCGGTCGCGCTCGCGGTCTTCTTTGTCGCGGCGCCTTTCTCTGTCTCTCTCCCGATCACGTTCCCGGTCTCGGTCTCGGTCTCGGTCCCGGTCCCGGTCCCGATGTCTGTCTCGGTCTCCCATAATCGGCGGCAGTGGAGGGTTCTTGTAGATAGCCGTAATATTGTAGCAATGACTGAGCAGCAGCAATTTTCCTGGAGTGATATGGGCTCAACGGGAGACGCAACTTTAAGGCCCTTCCTTTTAAGAAGAGTCTAGCCCACATTGTGAAATAGGAAGTCTAAAGCCAGCAATGAAATAGTTTAAACCATCTTTATTATTATTAGCAGTATTAGAATTCCAATTCATAAGATGTACCAGAAAACGATTTCCAAATCACAATTAGATTAATAGAAATTGAATCAACATGGATTAAATTAAAAACTTTATATTAATTTGAGTTTAAAAATTAAAACTTAACACAGATGTGGACCACAAATAGTAACAGCCATCACTGCCCTACATAACAAACCCCATTGGAGCTCCTCCAAGCTTTTTTGAGCCCATTTCTCAATCAATTTCTTTAAACTTTTTCGAGTGAGAAATCCCACAAATAGGTGATAACTAGTCCAGATCCCTCCTCTTTTGTCAACAGCATTGAATCAAGTAACTGGGAAAAGTAAGACACATATGCAGAAGTGTAGAAGAGAGCGTCAAGTAATCCAAGAGGAGATGGGGATTGAAGGGGCTCACAAAACCTTCTTGTGGTGAGACGAAAGAGAGAGTTCTTGACGACAAAGCTTGGGAGAATTGGTTTTGTCTAATACGAATGTGTTACCGCTTGCTGGCTTCTGCATTGACAATGGCCTTGACCTCATTTTAAAATTTTACACTGTAGGCTCTGTCGCTTCCCTTCTTCATGATACTCACTCTAGACATATATAGGTTATACTAACTACACCAAGAGCAGTAGCTTCCTTTCTGTGTTATGCCTTTTCTTTAGTGACATTATTATATGCTCTTACATTGATGTCTCGTAGATGAGAAACTGCCAGTAATGGAGTGGAAAGGCGGGTGCAAGATTGCCATTGGAACGGCTAGAGGGCTTTCATTACCTTCACAAAAGGCATGTAAAAGAAGGATAACTAATAGGGATATCAAATCTTCAAATATTTTTCTAGCAAAAGATTTTGAACCTCTAGTAAGTTACCATTAGGAATTCCTGTGTTATGCCTTTTTCTTAATTAAAATTAATGTCATACAATTACCTTTTTATCATTGAAGATTTAAAATTAGTGCTGAAAGAGTTCAACCTATCTAATCCTAAATATGATTGAGGATTATAATTTTTATTCATTGTTAATATATTTGAAAACTTAATGGGTCACATATAAAGAACAAGCTGAAGAGAGAAAATATATTTTAATCAAGTTGAACTTGATTGTTAAGTTTGAGAAACTTTATGATTAAATATAATAGGATATATTTAATCAATAAAGATCAATAAGAGATATTGGATCTTATTAAGACATATCAGTATTTAATTTGAATTATTTAGAATTTTAATTAAATTTTAATTGAAATTAAAATTTAATTTCAATTAAATTATTAAAATGTCCAAAATCTATTACAAATAAACTTAAGCTTTAAGGGAACTAGCACTCCTTGTGTAATCCTTCTGCAATTGTTCTCTCAACTTATTTTATGAATATTATTAGAGGTTGGATACTTGTGTGGTTAAGATGGATCGATTTTAGAAACAGTTCTAAAGATATGATAAGAAAATAATCAAGCTTCAAAATAAGGTACGAATTAAGATTCATATTTTATTATGATTTATATTTATAATTTTATAATTTTAAAGTGATCTTAGTTTTTGGGAAATAAAATTTTAAAAATTTCATAATTATTCTGCTAGGTGCGAGATCGAATTCCTTTAATTTTCTAACAATGGTATTAGAGCTAATTTTAATTCTATGATTTGATTAAATTGTTTGATTGTTATTGAACTCGTATCATGAACTTGAAATCTACAAAGTTTAGATTAAAAACCCAAAAAACTAAAAATATGAAAAAACATGAATGAAAATTGTCAATTGAAGTGCAATAAGTGTATTGTATTGCTCTTATGGCTATTTTACAAACCTAAAATATGAAGAAAAAAAACTAGTTCCAGAACCTTAAAGCACAAGACATTCAATAGTTCTTGGTTTACGCTATGATTTCTAGAAATCCAATAAATAAAATAACACCCTTGAAACCCATGACTTGAACTGATGTTGAAGAAAGATGGATCTTGGGATGTTATGGGTAGTGTTTAGGTGGTTGCTTTTGGTTATTGTGGATATGGGTCATGATTGGAGAAGATGTAGCTTCTAGCCACAGTGTCGTGAAGAAGAACCTGGCTGTGATAAGTGGCGTCTAGATGCAGGTAAGATGGTAAGTGATACAAAGGTCACCTTGGGACTCAAACTTTCACCGAAGTTGATCGCCAACACCCTTTGCATGGCAGTCTCACTTAGGTCTGCTTAAGCAAGACTTCAGCCTTCAACGATCTTTGAAGTGTTTACCTTGCATGCTTGCGGAAGCGATAAGAAAATAAAGACAACAAGGAAACAAAAGAGATACGATAAAACCAACCTTTATATTACTTTCCCTCAAAAGAATACAAGGAATACTCTCTTTGACTGAATGAGGAGAGCAAAACTCGAATGAGCTATATATAGGTACTCTAACTTGGAAGCCAAGTTACATTCAGAATCTCACTTAAACTGAACTGCCTAAGATCGTGCTAAGATCATGACTATCTCTATCCGATCACATCACATGGACCAATTGGATGACAACCCCATCCAAATAGGACTTTAACTGATAAAATATAATCTACAAGATAGCAGAAAGATAGAGTTTACATTTAAATAGGAAACTAACTTCCTTGTGCCCTAAGATCTCCACTATCTCCAGATGTTGAGTCTCACTGCAACTCTAACTCCTAGTTGTCGCTACATAATCCAAGATCTGCCCACGTATCTATATCTGCTGATAATGCAGTGTGATCTTACCAAGGCCCACATAGCACACTAGGCTGATTCAATGCTTCCCATAACAAGTCCGCTAGTGATGGTCCATTCATCTGAGCATAGGCCAAGTCCTTAGTTTGGGTCTAGTCAATCTCCACAAGGTCTGAGACTCTACCAAAATTTGTATCAAGTTTGATCTCACTCGCCCATATTTTTCTTAGTGTTTTCGCATACCTTCCTTATGCGTGTAATCCAGCTAACCTTCATCTTAAGGCACATTATGAAGGTCGCTGAGAAGTGCTTCGAAGTTTAAGGGTCTAATAAACCACCTCCACTATATGGATTCGATGCTCTCGTCGAATTATTCTATTTGTACTCCTCCACGAGTAGTTTCTTCGAAGACTCCTTAGTCAGCTCTTGAAGACGATAGCAAGTCTTGATATCAATTGACAATTCACCCACGTACCATTGTCCCAATCCATCAAGGTTGTCTTTACTTCCACTTGGACTCACCTTCTCAAGGCTTACCGTGTAGCGCCCCCTCACCGTAGGGTACACAACGGGAAACTCGAAGGTCACTCCGACGAGTATCCCACGATAAAGGCGCACCACCAGAACAATTCTACTAATAATCCTCTATGGCATGGCAATAATTTAAAACCTCAATTTAACACAATATCAG